>JAHFWG010002533.1:0-13733 GCA_020233015.1 Callinectes sapidus | reverse complement strand
GCGGGTTAACGCAGAGCAGCCGTACGCACGCCGAGAAGCTCGATTCATCAGTACCGAGGAGGGCGAGGTTCCATCACGGACCCTCGCTCCCTACTATATTTACACACGGGACCTCGGTGCACATTGGTTTGGACATCGATGCTACTTTAACGGGTTTGTAGCCTCTCTCCCGGCAGTTGCGAGCTGGAGCACTTTGAGGTGACTGTGAACTTTGCCTCTCAACTGCCAACTTTTGCCACCTCCTCTCCAGAATTAGTGGCACGCCAACATTTTTTCCAAGGCAGTGCGAGGGACGTCTCCAGCTCTCCCAGCCCCGCCAGATCGGAGGCCGCGACAAGTGTGACACCGGTGAAACAACTCAGTGGTCCCGAGCTTCCCGCAGCCTGTTAACCCCCGCTACTCTCTCAGGAACGGCTCAACATGTATCACCAACAACATTAGCAATAACCCTGAGAGTTTAAAAATATTAATGTGTAATATTAGAAGTATCACTACAAACTTGAATGAATTCTTAGACTATCATCTACAAAATATCTTTTATGGAAAATAGTTTATCTGGTTCTGTGAAACAATGCTCTCCAATGATATAGAACATCTAAACAGTATTAGAAGATACAATATGTATACGATGAATAGGAATCGTCATGGAGGAGGTGTTGCGATGTACATTAGAGATGATATAAAATGCAATGTTATTCCAGATATTAGGGTTGCTAACGCGTTCTTTGAGTCTTTATTCATTGAGTGTAGATATGAAATTTCATTAAATTTTGTAGTTGGTGTAATCTATCGTAGACCAAACTCTGATGTTTAATATATTTATTAGCTTATCAGAGGAAATTTTAGGAAAGTTACAGCCAACAATAACATGTTACGTATTGGGAGACATTAATATTAATCTGATTCTTTCTGATGTTAAATGTACTCAGGATTATACAGGAATTTTATATGGACATGGTTTCTACTCTTGTATAAACAAGCCCACAAGAGTGCACAACCAAGGAGCTTCGTTGATCGATTAACTTTGGACCAATGATCATACATTGTTCACTAATTGTGGTATTCTTATCACTTCGCACCATTCATCATCAGCTCTAAACAATTCATAAGCAATCCAGTAAATAACATTACCTACCGAGACTTTAATACAATAAATGTCAAACAAAATTTGCATAGCATATTTGAGAAATGTAATTTTGGTATTGACATTAATGAAGATTTTAAGCTATTCACGAACTGTGTATTACAGGCAACAGATCTGCATATACCATTAAAAACTTGAAATGTAAATGTAAACCGTTAAAGGGTGAGGAAACCATGGATAACTAAAGAATTACAAGTACTCGTCAGGCATAAACTTTACAAAAACAAATTTCCAAAATATCGATAACACATGGTGAAGAATATAGAACTACCGGAACATGGTTAATAATATATTAGATTCTACAAAGAAAGGTTATTATAAGGCAAAATTTAATTCTTCCATTGGTAACGATAAAAAGATGTGGGAGGTTATTAATGGATTATTAAAAACAAAGAAAGTCAATAAGACACTAATAGATGAGTTTACGATGAATGGTGAGGTGGTATCTGATACCACTGTTATATGTCATGAAATTATTTATTTATTATTATTTTTTTTCATCTATAGGACGGGAATTAGACTCAAATCTAACAGCATCAAAAATATCACTTATGCACTATTTGGTAATTACGCCTCAATGACGCTTACTCCAACCACATCCGCTGAAATCACCAATGTTATCAAACAACAAAAATATTTCCAGGTCATTACAACATGCATGTTAAAATACTAAAAATTGCTTCAATTGTCATTTCTCCAATTCGATCAAGAATAATTAATAACTTTTCAAATTGGTATTTTCCCAGATACATCTAAAATTGCTAAGCTTGTACCGATATTTAAAGCCGGAAATAAGCTTCAAACATCTAATTATCGACCAATTTCAATACTTTCCACAATTAGTTAAGTTATAGAAAAAATAATGTTTGACAGATAATCGTTTATATATGTATATATATATATATATATATATATATATATATATATATATATATATATATATATATATATATATATATATATATATATATATATATTATTATTATTATTATTATTATTATTACTGAGAACAATATCTTATCTAGTAACCAGTTTGGATTCAGAAAAAAAAAAAAAAACACCTTAAGCAGCAATAGTTAAAATGGGAAATGATATCTTGAAACATAATGAAAGAGGATTTTTCGCAGTGGCTGTATTTCTTGATTTTAAAAGGGCTTTTGATACAATAAATCACAATATTCTTTTAAGTAAACTAAACTTCTACGGTATCAGAAATGAATTGTTAATATGGATTAAAAGTTACTTAACAGAAAGACAACAGTTTACCCAAACCAATGCCATGAAATCAAGTAATAGAATGACTACAACTGGAGTACCTCAGGGCTCCACGCTGGGCGCACTCCTGTTTTTAATTTATATTAATGACTTGGCACTGTTTTCAAACATTTTAAATTTTATTTTATTCGCTGATGACACCACTATATCACAGAGACAAAACTTGCAAACATTAGACAATACTTTAATCACTGAATTAAATAACATAACAAATTGGCTTCTTGTTAATAGATTGACAGGCAATGTAGAGAAAACCTATTTCATTGTGTTTCCGGGAAACAAGAAAATTAATTATGATGCAACACTGAAAATAGGAAATTATGCTCTTGATAGAGTAGGCTTAACAAATTTTTTAGGAATCATAATTGATGAGAGGCTTGTTTGGAAACATCATGTGAATTATATATATATATATATATATATATATATATATATATATATATGTATATATATATATATATATATATATATATATAGATATATATATATATATATATATATATATATATATATATATATATATATATATATATATATATACAATAAAATTGCAAGATCAATAGGGATAATTTATAGGATAAAAGAAAACTTATATACTGAAGCATTAAAAAATTTTGTATTATAGCGTAGTATACCCTCATACTGCAATTTAGTTCGGGGTTCTGCCATGAAAACCATTCTACACCCATTGTTGTTATTGCAAAAAAAGAATTATCAGCATCATTTAATCGGTTCATTACAGGGAACACACATACTATCTCTTTAATGAACATGCTATACTAAGGATAAATGACATCCATAGACTGGAATTGCTCAAATTCGTACATGCTCAACTAAAATCGCCAACAGTTATAATTTTCTAGAGTTGCAACAATACATAGCCAAAATTTAAGAAGCAGTAATTTATTACGTTTGCCACAAATATATTCTGAAGCATGCAAGAGATTTGTTTGTTATTCAGGATGTATTTCATGGAATTCACTACCAGAACAACTTAAAGTAATAGAGAATAGTGTCACTTTTGAAGAAAAAAACAGAGTATATACTTAATGAAAATGCATAGTTTTTTCGCGAGATTTTTCACAGATTGTCTTTGTTTTCTTTATTATGTAAAATCAGGAGTGCAATGATTGACAAAATCATAAAAATTCTGTATATGTAATCTAATATAAATACCTAATATATTTAAGTGAGCTCTTTAAAAATGATCTTCATTAAAAGAGCTCTGCCTTGGAGAAAATAAATAAAACCAATTTCATGAATATTATATGTATATTGCTAAGAGGCAAATAAAAAAACTTTGACTTTAACTTTGACTTGTTTTACAGACCGTTTTGCAAAATAAGGGTGACATTTATCCAGTGCCTCTTTTAATGTAAACCATCTTAATACCTTGCAAGAAGACCTTTCTTGCAACCTTTCCCTTTCTCTTACTACTATTTTGTAAAATTCATTTGACATAATTTCTGGTTCTTCATCAAACCCAGAAAAGTCAGTGGCTAAACTGAAAGGGTTTAGTGGAACCTCTATACACAAAACTTTTGCTTGGTGTTACAGATTATGGCTCACTAGAATGGCTCAAAGGTTTAGGAGAAAAGGTTTGGATATCTGTAGTAGGTCTGAAGCCTTCTTGACGTCCTCGTTTACTAGCATCCCTCTTTCTGCGGTAAAAAAAAAAAAAATAAAAATAAATAAATAAATAAATAAATAAATAAATAAAAACTGGAAAACATGTTAGAATACATTTGCAAATCTTCGTTATCAACTATTTCAAATGGTATCTGTATAAAGATATGTACGGATGTAATGGCCATGCAAAACTCTCCACCTTAGGAGAGAGTGCGATTTTTTCATTGTTTGGGGCTTCTGGTGGGGAAGCTGCTCCTTCTACATGCTCCTCTGCTTAAGCATTTGCAGTCTGTTCTCCATGTACTTCATGTATGTCCAGTTCATCCATATGGTGGTTTTCGTCTGTTGATTTTTTATTTATTATTTTTTTTCCCATACAACTCATCCAATTGTAGTGGATCTGCCTCTCTCTCTACTTCAGATACACTCTCATCTCTGTAGGGTTTAAGAAAAATAAATCCAGATATAAAGATTTTAAAGCTTTATACAGACTTTTGCTGGGTAATATACACTTACCGACGGTAATGCTCCACCTTTTTTTTCGCCATCCTTCGAGAGTGTTCATTAGTGTCGTAGATGGCTTGCTGTTTTATAGCTGTGTCCTGCTAGCTGAGACAATTCTTGTCTAAAAGCATAACCACTGTTTCTCTTCCAGGCAGCAGATATAGTTGAACAGCGCAACATCCTACTATTTACAGTGGTGGTAGTGACACCTGCAGCTACTGCCACGTTTTTAAGTATAACATAGGTGTTAGATATGTGCAGCTTTATGCACCATTCCTCAGGTGATGCGTTTGTATGTGTTACAAAAACAGGGCAGAAGAGATTTTCACATTTGGTCATTAATGGTCTTCCATAGAGCATATAGGCTCTCAGAGCCGTTTCTTCCATATATTCTTGATGATTTCTGCACCTCCATAAATCATCGTCTTATGCTTCTTTACTTTGATCATGTACTCCTTCTCTCCAGCCTGGGTATAGCTTTTAATATCCTTAAATTCACCAATGTTGAATTTTGTCAATTCTTGTGCCATTCTTATTGATCTTATCATGATGCTGGTAATCAGTTCGTTTCTCAGTTTAATAAAAGATAAGACCACCTGAATTCATCATTTTCAAGGCTTTTTGATGCCTTTTCTAAAACTGCTGCTACTTTTTTTGGAATCCAGTATTTGCTGTATTTGCCTTGGTGTTAAGACATTAGCTTCATTTTTCTCTCTTCAGATAGCTCTTTTTTTTTTGCTTCTGTTACTTCTTCAGAAGATTTTAAAGATAGATTTCTGTGGTAGCAGCCATAGTAGCATTAATGGACCACATTATTTTTGTCTTTTTTTCTCTGAGAAATTCAAGAGCTCTCAGTGATGCCATCAGAATTTTCGCACATTATGTGCCTGATATTTGTCCTCTGCGGCTCAAGAAACTGCCACTATAACCATAATTTTATATTCTGAAAATGTGAACTAGTGCCAGTCCATTGATCTCTTCCTCTGATTGCTCTGCTAGGGAGTACTAGGGAGTACATCCCCTATTATTCTTTCAGTGATGTCAATTGACATGTTTCCCAATGAAGAAGAATTTCTTAGGTATTCTTAAAACAGAATCAGGATCTGTTTTACAGGATCCACAGCTGAACCTAAATGTGGTTCTCCTTTCTCTCCCTCGCTTTCTTTTTTGCTAGGTGTTATCACATCTTTGCACTGAAATGAAAGTACCAGTTCACCATTAGTAATTTTTATAGTGTATTTATTTACT
This sequence comes from Callinectes sapidus, assembly GCA_020233015.1. Taxonomy (NCBI): domain Eukaryota; kingdom Metazoa; phylum Arthropoda; class Malacostraca; order Decapoda; family Portunidae; genus Callinectes; species Callinectes sapidus. The sequence continues at coordinate 7,933 of JAHFWG010002533.1, read as the reverse complement.
TCCATATGCTATGACGGAGATAAGAAGAGAATATTAATTAATCTTAAGTGATACTTACTGATGTTTTCAATTTGTTTGACCCTCCCTTCAGTCGATGTACTGCCACCAAATGAGCGTCCATCCGTCTTAATACCTTTAAACATACAATCACTCTTTTTTTGGGAATGTGTTTTGGTACTATTTTACAAGGAAAAGTTTGCCAAGGTTTGTTGTGGATAATAGCTTCTCAGAGGTGGGTAACGATTTGATTTGCAATTTCCAGAAATTTTTGCACATTTCAACCCTTATCTCTTTTTGCATTTTCTTTCATTACAATAGTATCCTTTAGTATCTGTATTTCTCTACCATACTCCTGTGGCTGCCTCTGCAGGAGTTTGATGGATGATTATTCCCTCACTTTTCTTATCTAAAGAGAATTTCTGGCACCCCTGGCCTGTTTCAATGCCTTATTCAGTATTTTCAGGCATACGTCTTTTCCTTTTCATAATCTTGCTCTCCATATTCACTCTCTTTATCAGTGCTGTCATCATCGTCACTCTCAACATCAATTGATTATTCTTCTCTCTCTCTGAGTCACTTAATGGTGTAGGTGTTTCCTGATTTTGAATTAAATCTGAGTTGTCCATCATTTCAGGATTCATTTTGTCTAATGAAAGAAAAATCATGTAAAATATGTTATCTGATCATTGGTTTATCAATGAAATAAACATGAAATGAGTGGTCATTAAATTATTTGTAGCGGGGGGTGGGGTGGGGGGGGTTAGAAACAATTCACGCCAGACAATGTTTTATTTGGGGCACTTGAAGATGCAAAAGCCATTAAGGGAAAGCCACGTTTCAAGGAAAATATAGCCTTTTTTCCCCACAGGGAAAACATTTTATCTTGCATTCTGAAACTTTGTCAACTGCTTAATTTGCATTTGTTTTTTTAAGTCTAGTATTAGTTGCCATCCTTGCTGCTATTGCTCCCCCGAAGGTAACAGGCTCTCTTTCCCAAACCCGAGCTGCAGTCAAGGTAGGCTTTAGTCACCACACCACTTCAAGGTTACCAGACTTTGGCTTTGGTGGGGAAAGCACACAAAGCCGTGGTGGATATATTGGGGTAACTAGTGTCCAACGTGCGTCTCTAGAGTGAATCCTACACCGAAGCATATCCTTATCCATCCTAAGCTAACTCAGATATACTGTACGTACGCTGAGAACCATTCATCAGTACAGACTAGGAGGGTCCATCACAGACCCTCGCTCCCTAATATATTTGCACACGGGACCTCAGTGCATATTGGTCTTCACATTAATGCTACCTGAACGGGTTTCTAGCCTTAGCGCGGCTGCTGTGACCGGGGACACTTTCAGGCCATAGTCCACTTTGCCTCTCAACTTCCAACTTTCACCACCTCTCACCCGAAATGAGTGGCACTGCACGATTTTTTCAAACCGCGTGCGAAGGACATCACCTCTCGCAGCCTGTCAGATTGGAGGCCGCGACAAGTGTGACACGAGGTGAAACAAGGGAGTCCTAGGGAGTCCTCCCTCCCCTTTCAGGACACAGGGCTCCCGCAGGCTTTCCCCTGCATCCGTCATACCGGTAGGCAGGCCCCTCTGGTGCCTTGGCACCCAAAAGGTCTGCACGGTCGGATACCCCAGCATACTTGGATCGGGGCCGTGGCCAGAGGCTCGCCCGCGCCTATAGCCCCTACCCCGACCTCTGCCTCTAATCTTGTTGGTGGCTGTGGCTATTTTTTACGGGGAGGGGTTGCAAGCCCCACCCCAACCAGCTGGTGACCCATAGCCAGGGACACTGGTATCCCTGGCTGGCCACAAAGGAGGAAGAGAAGGCACAGATGAGGAGAGACAGAGGGGGAGTGGGAGAGCTATGGCATGTGGAGGGCACTCACTCCTCACTTGGAAAGAATCCACCCACCACCACCATTTATAAATATACAAATATATATATATATATATATATATATATATATATATATATATATATATATATATATATATATATATATATATATATATATATACTATATATATATATATATATATATATATATATATATATATATATATATATATATATAGCTCTATAACAATTTAAATAAGTAAGTTTCTGTTTTCATTATAAAGTAAAGATACATTATTTGGAAAAGTGGCTCTCGTAATAACAAACCACGGTAAGTCATGTTATAACAATAAAATGTCATATCACAGCTACTCTCAGAATTCAAATTAAATAACTAAATAACTAATCTTGAGATTGTGGTTACCATTACAATATTATTCCACACAAATAAGATATAACTCCAAAATAACTGAAAATATTTTGGGTAATGGGTTCAATATTATTCCTATGTAAAAATCTTTAACTTCATTTTTCTTTGCTAACACAACCATAACACAGCTTATGCTAGGCTACACAGTACCTAACAGTATAGTAATATGCGAATAGGTAATGAAAATTTCCACACCCGTTTTATGTAACTATTTAGTGTAGGAATATCTCTTTCCCCCATTTCGACCTTGCTCCAGTTTTGGGTCCTCTGGGTACTGCTAGGTCTCCATACTGAAGGCTGGCAAGTTGCGGAGTGAAAGACGTAAACAAACACAGCGTTAACGTGACGCCAAAAATAATTGAAACGCTGGCAAATTAATACTTTTTCGAATTCGTATTTAATGAGACAAATTAGCGATATAAAATTAATAATAGTAGTTCTGGATATGGATAACAATTCTCTTTCATTTTTATGTTGTTTTTGTTGAAATAATAATATTTTACGATTTCAAGTTCTGCCATGATTGTTTTTTCATACACGGCAGATGATTTACACTTAAGTACTGCTCGAAGTACAATACTTAAATGTAACTCGAAGTACACTTCATGTTAAGTACACTTCAGCAAACTTAAGTGCAACATTTAAGTACTTTCGTCTGTACAGGCAGGGCCTTTCCACCCCTCAACTTTGCCTCAGCCTCTTTGGCATCGTCAATGGGTTGATCAGCATCTACCGTCTGCAACCCTGCAGTCCGGAGCTGTCCGCTTTGAGAATCCACCGTGAACAGCTGCTCAAAGTACTTGCCCAACGAGCCATCTGCTGATGAACTGCTCACACCAGTAAGCGCATGCCCAAATATCAACCTTCACTTATTTGATCACAGCTAACAATTTACTTTAACCTTCCCTAAATATTAGAATCAAGACCATAAGGGTGACCCACCCATTCTCATTGGTGGGGCCCGTGGGGATGACGTTAGGCTAGACCAGTGGTTCCCAAACTTTTCCATGCCAAGGACCCCCCAGACATTACAAATCTCAGCCGAGGACCCCCAGCAAATCAAAAGTTATCATTACCTGCCAAGATACCTATTACATGATTACAACATTGGTGTAGGCCGTAGGGTATTTCCTATTAGCCTATTCCTGCACGACGAAAGTATAAATAAAAAGGTAAAATATTTTCAGCATGTTTTATTGTTTTAAATTTGATACAAAGAAAAAATTGTAAAAAAAGCAGCCACAATAGAAAGATAATTATAGTATGTAGTGTCACCACTGGTAATTAAATTCAAATCAAGGTTATCATTATAAAACTAAGTGATGTATATTTTTTATTCTATATATTTTTTACTGGGGTTACTGGGGTGTTTTTTTTTTTTTTTTTTTTTTTTCTTCATTGTATCGCCGACCCCCTAGGACCTTCCCAGGGACCCCCAGGGGTCCGCAGACCCCAGTTTGGGAACCACTGGGCTAGACAAGAATTTTTTTCGAAGTAGGCTACACGCCATCCTGCATTATGGAATGATATTTTGGTGGTCAGATTGTCTCATAAATAATTTATCTTCTTGGCAAATATTAGTTATACCGAATATTATGAGCATCTTACTGATTTGAGTGCATACATTGTATAAGAGGGAAAAAAAATAATTAACCCATGACACCGATGCCGCAGTGCGGCGGAGGGGAGGGAAGGAGCAGGAACAAGGCGAGCGGCTCCCCCAACACAATTTCCACCTTAATTTCGAACAAACAAAGCAAAACATAAAACATGTATATGAAATATTTTTAACTTGGAATTACCTAAAGTATTATGTCCTTAAAGTACAGTACTGTATGTAGCTTAACTCAAGGAACACACTGTATCTTGTAACAGAGCAGGTCTGGGCGAAGACAGGGCCAGTGGAATCACGTTTAATTAAATGTGAGAGCACAGTCGCAGAAGCGTGCAGTTAGGAAAGAGAAGGCAGTCGGGAAGGGTGTTTGTCACTCTTGCTCCCCGATCAGACTCGTTTTGTGCCTGTTTTGTGGCTTAGCTATAGAATGGGGTGTAGGGCTATTGAACGAGATAATTAACATAAAGAGGAATATTTTAATGCTTTGTCAGGAAGCCCCTGCCCTATTAGATGAAAGCCAAGCTCAGTTCTGAATATAAGCAAGGCCGTTAGAAATGCCCTCATGTCCCTGGCTTACTCCCTCACTCACGACAGGATTTGGAGGCTGACCGGGGATGTAAGTACAACACTATTATCTACCTCAAGGGTTCTATGTTTGGGGGAATGTTTTTGGTAGTGTATGTGTATTTGAATTATTTTGTATACTGCATCTAAAAGCTCCTCCACTCTGGGATTGGGCAGTCGGTGGGTCATGGAACATTCGTCTCGACATCCCTATAATGTAGGTTTCAAGTTAAGTTTAAGATAATATGGGACATAAGAAATCAACACAGAGGAAAGTTCCAGCAAGCTATACAAATAATAGTGAAATTGTTGTAAAGTTAAAACACTGAAATCGGAAACGCATCACTGATGCAACTCGCTTATTTCTTAGATTATTAGCCAGTATTAAAGGGTGCTGTAAATACTCATATATAATGTAAAACTATTACAATAAGGATTTTTACAATCCAGTTTCCATATTATTACTATTCTACCATTACCATTGTTATTATTACCAGCTACTCCCAAGTTATTACTTTTCTGGACTAATGATGCCATTACAATAATTGTAATGAGTGTCTTCTCAATATTGCTTGTGTATTTTGATTTGGCTATTATGCTGCTACTCCTCCTCCTCCTCCTCCTCCTCCTCCTCCTCCTCCTCCTCCTACTACTACTACTACTACTACTACTACTACTACTACCACCACAATTTCTATTCCAGTTACTTTTTTCTCTCTGCATTTCTGGAGGGGCATAGTTATCCTTATTTACGTTTAATTTGTATTACTAATGTATTTAATAATTCTAGTGTATGTACTGTATTAAGTTCTTATTAGCTTTTATACTGGGCTTGGAAAATCTATATAATTCTCTATATGATCGTCAATTTTCTCATAAAGCTTAAAATCTGTTCAAAAAAATTTCAGGTCAGCGATATATTCATTCATTTTCTTGAAATTTTAATTTCTAGGACTACATAACATCTATAGAGTGAACTTGTTGTAACATGTTGAAATATTTTCTGCTAAAATCACCAGATATAATTGCTTTTGCTGACACTTGGCTTGAAGAACACAACAAACATCTTTATTCATTGGAAGGTTATAATTCTTATCACTTCGTAAGAACTGAAAGATAACACGGACGACCATCTTAATTAACAATATGCTAAAGACAGCTATTGAAATTGTTTTGTTACATTAATGAATATATTGAAATCTGCTTTTCCAAATAAACATTTAAGCATGTAGGTGTCAATGAATTTACGTTCATCCTAAATGGCTTGTTGAATAACGACAATTTAAAAATTGATAAATCTTTATTTATAAGAACTTAAGTATTTTGTTAGAATTCTCTACTTATGTTTCTACTACTCTTTTCCTAATTCTGTGCCATCTTTAGATTATTTACCCCACACATCCACACCTTTTTTTTTTTTTGCGGTACTCCTGAGCTTTGTTAATTAACCTTCTCTGCTTGATCAAATCTGGATAAATTTTTACACCTCCCACTCTATCAGGTATCTTTATATCTGTATGTGTATGTGCCTTTATCTCCCTGTATTTATTAATATCAATCAGCAGCCTACACATAATATTAAACATTAATTTTGGAGTCTTCAATACTAATAATCGCAATCTATTTACCAATTAGTTTCATATGATGAACTGGGAAAAACTACTTAATCTAGAAAATGCCCTTTTTATTACGGTCCTCCTGAACTTTGTTAATTAATTAACCTTCTCTGCTTGATCAAATCTGGATCAATTATTACACCTCCCACTCTATCGGGTATCTTTATATCTGTATGTGTATGTATCTTTAAATCCCTGTATGCTTTAATATCAATCAGCAGCCTAGACATTATATTAAACATTAATTTTGGCGTCTTCAATACTAATAATCACAATTTATTTACCAATTAGTTTCATATGACGAACTGGGAAAAACTACTTAATCTAGAAAATGCCAAAGATAATTTCGATCTCATTTAAAAGTTTATGAAATTTACAATGAAAATTTCCCAATGTAAATAAAACAAGTTACTGATAAACGACTTCGTACTTGGCTTGCAAAGGAAATAACATAAATATAACATTTAAGATGTATTAACTTACAATCTAGCTATCAATATAGAAATAATCTTACATAAATTATTCCAAATGTTAAATGAACGATTACTTTAACATGTTTATAAACTTTCGTAATAATGGCAAAAGATGTCGCTACCAATGAATGAAATAAAAGTTAATATCTACATTCAAAATCAGCAATATTAACTCCTGCAATGTCACAATTCAGTATTTTAGGACAAGTACATTTTACATACGCAGATGGATTTCCCTCCTTCTCCAGAGGGTGAAGCATTTTTTAGGGCATGGCAGGTAATTGGATATTAACCCTTTAAGTGTTACATTAGTTTACATGTAGGATACCCCCAGAGGTTGGAAAGAATCGGATTTTTTTTCTTACCCCAAACAACCCCAAATGAGCCAAGTAACACAATGAAAATATATTTAAAGGGATCAGCGCGCCATTTTTAAATCCGCGCTAGGCTACTAGACCGGTAATTCCCCGCCCCCGCTGTTGTCACACCATCTCCCTTCGCTTCTGATGAGCTTCATACACTGTCTTCCACCATATTTCACATGCACCCATTAGTTTATAAACTGAAAAAACACATTTTCAAACCAAAATCATACATTTAACAAATACATCCTATGACAATCATATGAGCCGCACCGTGAACATGCCTGCCCTTGCTTACATTATTTCCACACAACATTTTCTCTTACGCTATTTCTATTTACAGATTTCACGTTATTTAGTATTGATGGTTCTTAGAACCGTATCATCGTGTGATATTCTTCAAAACAGGGCTCCACGCAGAGAGCAATGTCACATTATCTGTGGATGTAGGGCGTGTCTCGCCGCCAATGCTGCCGGCATGTTGTTTTTTATACGCGTAGCAAGCTCTTTGCAGACGTTTTTTTTCTTTTATTCAAGTGGTGCATCCAGGGTCCTATTGAAGTGGCGTCAAGTAAGGCGTGTAGGGTCGCCAGAAGCTGAATGACGACCCGGTGCAGGCCCCTCAACAGTATGTTCGCTTAGGGGCTGACGAATTCCTTCTACAACAAATTTTTCTAGTTTACACTTCTTTCTTTATTTTATAATGTGGATTATATGTGCATTCAACATGGCAAGGTTAAGAATATGGAGAAAAAAACTTCTTGTACCATTTTAGTGTTTTGCGCGCACAATCGGTGGAGAAAATCATTGCATCTGAGTTGTCCATAAGTCGCATGTTTATGTTGTAATCAGTAACACACTCAAGCTTCATGATTGGTTGACGTGTAAGTGGGTCCCTGTTCACGCTCTCAACCACTGAGAGATTGTGAATGGTAGAGGAGGGACACTTCACGTTTGTCTTTCCAAACAACAGCAAGAATGTTCTTTGCTTGTTTGTGGACTACGTTACCTCTGGCTGCTAGGG
>JAHFWG010002530.1:0-13754 GCA_020233015.1 Callinectes sapidus | reverse complement strand
CCCTACGAAGAAGGGAAATCTCCGGTCCGCCAAATAAAATTATATAAATCAAATAGAAACGTAAAAGTATTATCAGACATGTTCCATAAGAAGCGGATATCGTCAGGCCCCAGCGACGAATTGTGACACCGAGATAAAGTAGTGTTTAACCCTTATGCTGAAAACGGAACATTGTAAAACTCGCCACTAGGAGAAGTACAATCAACTCCAACATTCTTCAAATTTTGCCTATATCTTGCTCCAGACGCACCAGGGTCTTTTGGAGAGATTTTTTGCAAAATTAGAGGCAAATAGATTGGCAAATGTTCAGGTTCTGCCACCTTCTTACCGGCATTCAATAGGAAAGGAGGTGGAGGAGAAGAAAACTTATCAGAAATCTTGCGGACGTTGTTAAAAATCTCGGCTAGAGGAGTCTTAGCTGTGATGGAAGCGAGATAAGACCTCCAAGAACTGCGTTGTGTTTCCTTGAAGATGCGGCAAGCTCGAGCACAGGCTGGTCGAAAAGCCTCCAAATACTGAGGGTCACATCGATTGCAGCGAAACCTATTAAAGGCAGATCGTTTCATCCTCACAGGGTTCGAACACACTTCATTCCACCAAGGGATGGGACTTTTGGAAAATTGGCCCCACAGGTGGTGAAATCAGTTAATGGGCGAATAGACGAGGGAAGCTCTGTGTAACGCTGCCAATCTGCCTTATTCAAACGCCGAAGAGGAAGGCGTGACCGTGGCTCAAAATCCGCAGATTCGATTAAAATAGGAAAGTGATCACTACTGTATAGATCCTGGAGAACCCGCCAACTAAAATCAAGGAATGAATTAGGAGAACAAAGTGAAAGATCAATAGAAGTAAAAGTACCTGTTTGGCTATGGAAGTGAGTCACATCAACTGAATTTAAGAGCTCCAATCCTTCATCTTCCATAAAAGAGCCAAGGGAAACCCCACGAGGATTTGTGGTACTATCATCCCAAAAAGGATTGCGACCATTAAAATCCACTAGTATGAGGAAAGTAAGCGAAAGACCATGAACCAGGGCGTCAAGATGAGGCCTGTTAATAGGATCACCGGAAGGAAGATAGAGGCTACATAATGTATAAAACCTGCGTAAAAATACCTTAGCAGCAACTGCCTGCAGAGGGAACTGAAGCAGTTCCGGGGTAAAAGGGACATCAGAACGAATTAAGACAGCTGTTCCACCGTGGTGGCCCTGTCTGGGAACAGGGATATTAAAGAAAAAACAACGATAACCGGGAGGACTAGAAGGAATGCCATCTCCAAGCATCGTTTCCTGTAGACAAAGACATGCAGTAGAAAGCCGGGAAATTAATAATCTGAGTTCCTCCCAAGAGGCGCGCAGACCTCGGTAATTCCACTGAAGGAACTTGAATGTGGCAAAGTAGGATTTCGGGCGATTCTCTCCCAAAGGAAGTGACTTCCCTTTACTTTTACCAACTTGACTGTTGATGGTTCATGGTCTTTCACTTACTTTCCTCATACTAGGGGGGCTGTAGTGCTGTGATTTCGAATGTGGCCGAGCTCATAACAACCGAAACACTGAAGGGGCTTATCGATGAAAGTCTTTACTCGCAGCCAAAGTGGCTGCGTTGATGTAATCTGGGTGGAAAGAACCAAAGGAGGTTAGAACGATCACATTGTCTTTTCCTCTCACCTTCCACATCTTCTGGACCGTGGGCGGGCACATTGCATAGATGTCATCTTCACTAAACTCACCCAGGTCATAATTGAACACTATTTCCGGCAGTAATTGAAGGTGCGGTGGGGCAGTAAAGAATCAAATATAGAATTTATCTGAGCACTGTAAGTGAAGCAACATCTTTGTTTGAGTCAAATCCCTGGCCTTAATTAGTAGCCCCTTACCGTACTTTTTTAATGTTTTCCCTAGGAATGTTGCCCACTTTTGCATGAAGGTACCGGGTGGCATGGATAAAATTCGCCTGGCCGTTGCGATAATAGGCAGCGAAACACCGGGCGGTAGGGGCTTGTCGAACCTCAGAAGAGGCCTTCTCAGCTGTACGCTCCAGGATGTTAGGAACGTAGTCAAGATCAGACTCGGTCATATTTCTTGAAGAGAGGGTCTCTGCATGAAGGCAAAGAATATTAAACGATCCTACGGACTGCAAAGCTAACCTAGCCTCTGGGGCCGTGGCAAAGACCACATAACACCTATTAGAAGGACAATCCCGGTCATATGTCAGCCGGATGCGGGGAATGTCCCCATACTGCTTTACAAGATCATGAATGGCCCTGTAGGTAAGGTCCTCGGGAAGGTCATGAAGGAGGAGGACATCACGCCCACTGGCAGCAGGTGAGTTTAAGTCATTATATTGACCAGAGGAAACTACCACGGAGGCCTGGTCAACCCCCTCACGAGGGGAAGAGTGATGTTGCTTACCCATATACATAGATTTAAAGAATATATGGCCCCAGGAGCCAAGAGCTACCGCTTACCGGATCGACCAGGGAACCGAGCTCTGGCGGCCGCGGATGGGGTACCTCGTCCCCCACGAGACTGCTTGTTTTAAAAAGCAGCCCCCATGGATACGAATGTTTGCTCACGGCGGTGCTGAGACCCCCTTCCCCAACGTCTTCCGGCCCAGACACCCAACCATCCAACGCGGAACAGCCCCCAAGGGCGGTCACTCTGGCGGGCGGCACCGTTGACTAGTACTGGCACCTACGTCGTGGGTTAGGTTAGGTTAGGTTAGTCTGGCCCTTCCCTGGCAGACCTTACTGGCATGGGAAACCCTCTTTTCCCAAAAAGGGGCAGAGCAGGGATCGAAACCCCCTCTAGCATAGCTCTCCAGGTACTTCGGGCATGCAAGCCCCCCTCACCACGAAAAGGCGGCTCCCAGCAGGGGGTCCTTAGTAGAGGCCTTAGTAAAAGTGGTGAAGTTATTAACTCGCTACTGTGCCTGGGGAGAACAAATCTCTACATGAAGGGAAGAGACAGTACCATGAGAATATGGTGTATTGAATATGACATTAATCTCTCTCTCTCTCTCTCTCTCTCTCTCTCTCTCTCTCTCTCTCTCTCTCTCTGTTTCTTTCCTTCAGTACAGGACACCAAACAGTGAAGACCTACCTGTTTCATTCCTCCCAACCCTCCACAAACGCCTGTAAACTGAGCATTATATTATCTCCAATACCTAGTTGTGGCTGCGCCGGGTGTGACTGTTCTCTAAGGAAAAACACGACGTAATGGAAGGCTGCATTAAGGTGAGACCTCAAATGTACATCAACGAGAGTCTCACCCCAGCACTACTTCAAATATTCAAACAAATACTGAACATAAAAAAGGAGCATCGAAAAAAAAAAAAAAATCAACAGTGTTACACGATCTTGGGCAAAATAACAATCAAACTCAAGAACTCAACCCTCAAGCACGAAATAGTAGACCAGCGAATCCTGAACCAGTTCCTGGATAAGTACCCGCTAATGAAAAGCACCTATCTTCAGGCTACGTCATCAGCATAACCTGTTCAACATAACATAAGTATAAAAATGTTTGACGAACTATAAATTATGCTATTATTTGTACTATTATTACTGTTACTACTACTACTACTACTACTACTACTAGTAGTAGTACTAGTAGTAATAGTAGTAGTAGTAGTAGTAGTAGTAGTAGTAGTAGTAGTAGTAGTACTTCAGCACGTATTTCTACTACTATTGCTACTTCTATTACAACTGCGATTACTACTGCTGCTGGTGGTGGTGCTGCTGCTGCTGCTTTTAATACTTTTACTACAATTACTTCTAGTACCACTGCAACTTTTCATTATAATACTAGTTATTTGTATTGAAATTAATGTGACCTTATTGGAAATAAGTGTGTATTTGTATAGTAATAGTAGTAGTAGTACTTCAGCAAGTACTTCTGCTACTATTGCTACTGATATTACTACTGCGATTACTACTGCTATTACCACTACTACTGTTGCTGGTACTGCTGCTGCTGCTGCTGCTTTTAATACTTCTACTACAATTACTTCTAGTACCACTGCAACTATTCATTATAATACTATTGTTATTTGTAATGAAATTAATGTGACCTTATTGGTAATAAGTGTGTGTGTCTATATACATGTATATGAATGTCTTTATGTGTGTGTGTGTGTGTGTGTGTGTGTGTAGTACGTTCACACACACACACACACACACGCACACACACACATTATGGTATGTACATACACGCATACGCATACACACACACACACACCCACACACACACAACAACAGTATTGTACTTTTCATAGTCCCACAAATATTTTGTAATGGTTACATTATGTTTAATTAGAATGCATTATTTTTTGTGAGGATGAAATTATTTTCCCCGGGTAGATTTCGGTTCTTTTAAAAAAAAATAATGTGCTTGTTATTTTTTGCCAATCGTGTGAGGGGGCACACACACAAAAAAAAATCGGGAAAATTTTTTTTCATTCAAAACAGACTGAAATCTGCTAGGAAAAAATAGTTCCCATCCGTAATTGAGAGACTGTTGTAGTTATAATATTATCTTGTTAGATGAGGTTAGGTTATAGGGAAGAAAGTAAAAAAAATATCCCTTTGCAGGTGTAGCTGAGGCAGAGCTCCAGAGGCTTAGAAGCTGTAATGCAATTTTGGGAGGTGCAGCTTCCGCAGCAGTAGCATGAAGTTATCTCATCCTGGGAAGGTAATGTGTGATAAATGGTAACAATTTTTTTTATATCCTCCCAAGTCAGAATGGAGGTGTCGTCTTTTTTGCTATTTCTCACAATATGGCTTGGAGAGACTGACCCTATGAGACGGATTTTGTTTTGTTAAATACTTGGAGCTTTCAATCATAATGTGTGGTAAACTAATGATGTTATCAATTTACATTCAACCCCCATCCCCCCCACAAAAAAAAAAAAAAATAATAAATAAATAAAATAAATAAATAAATAAATAAAAAGTTATTTTATTTATTTATTTATTTTTTTTTAATGCCAACCCTGGATTATAGGTAGGCTCTTTCATCTTCAGTATAGTGCAACATGGAAAGATTTATCAAGACCATATCCATTGATATACTGTAGATGTTAGTACAGTGGTACCTCTTGATTCGAACGTAATTTGTTCTTTTTGGCTATTCGAATCGCGAAAATTCAAATTAGGAAGCAATATTTACCATTGAAATTAATGTCAAAATATTTAATCCGTTCCAGTTGATTTTATATAAAGTAATACTATACTCAACCCCAGCTATTGCCGGGAAGTGTTCGAGTCAAAGGGTGTTTGAATCAAGGGATACTACTGTATTCCTGATTTTTATTATTTTTTTAAATACCTGTATACTGTATACTAAATTCCAATTTCTTGCAGGGAGCACCATCCAAAGCAGGAGGACCTGGCAGATGTTTTGGACAACAGTTCATATATTCAACATGAAAAACAACAACTATGCATAAAGGTGATTGAATACAGCTGTTAAAAAAGTCTCAGAAGGGATTCATTTGAACAAATATTGGACTTAGTACACAAGGCTTATGGTGAGCAGCCATCAGGCACCAAAAGATTGTACTTTGGTCCAAGAAAATCTCAATACTTTACTCTTTCATATTTAGGCGCACAAAGCACATACCGTGAAATTTCTGAGATGTTTGAAGTGTCACAAACTGCAGTGTTTGAGTGTCTTCAAAGGGTAATTGATGTGTTGTGTGCGGTGGGGAAGAATGTGTTCCAGTGGCCAACCCCTAGTCAAATTCCTGAGGTTGAGCAGGAGTTTCTATTATTGGGAGGAATTCCTGGTGTGGTGGGGGCTGTGGATGGGTGTCACATTGACGTCAAAGTTCCAGCAGCCACTCAGGCAGACTACATTGATAGGACTCAAAGACAAAATGTTATCCTTCTTGGAGTTTCCCTGCCTGACAAACGTTTTTCGTTTGTTCAAGTAGGCTTCCCTGGGTTGAGTGTCTTCAAAGGGTAATTGATGTGTTGTGTGAGGTGGGGAAGAATGTGTTCCAGTGGCCAACCCCTAGTCAAATTCCTGAGGTTGAGCAGGCGTTTCTATTATTGGGAGGAATTCCTGGTGTGGTGGGGGCTGTGGATGGGTGTCACATTGACGTCAAAGTTCCAGCAGCCACTCAGGCAGACTACATTGATAGGACTCAAAGACAAAATGTTATCCTTCTTGGAGTTTCCCTGCCTGACAAACGTTTTTCGTTTGTTCAAGTAGGCTTCCCTGGGTCTGCACACGATAGCAGAGTCCTTAAATCAACATCATTGTATGAAAAAATGAAAAACAATGACCCTAACTACTTCCCCTCACCACACTACCACATTGTTGGCGACTCTGTTTTTGGACTCCAAAAGCATTTAATGGTCCCCTTCAAAAACACGGGAAACTTGCCACCTGGCAAGATTCTTTTCAATAGAAAACTTTCCAAGGCAAGGGTGACCATTGATAATGCTTTTGGCTTCCGTAAAGGTAGGTTTAGGCGCTTAAAGTATGTTGATGCAGATATAGAACGGGTACCAAAAATAATTAAAGCTTGTTGTGTAGTCCACAACATTTCACTGAGTCAGCCCGGTGAACTCAACCTCCTAGAAAGGGAAGAACTATTGGATAATACAGTTCAACACTTAAGTGCTTCATATTCATCTACCCCACCCACAGAAAAGCAAGGTGTACAGAAAAGGCAGGCAATAGTGCACATGCTGGAAACGCAATGAGTGGTACTTACCCTGTACAGCCATAGTACTTGATAGAGAACAGGTGGTACATGTTTATTCTTTGTGTGTGTGTGTGTGTGTGTGTGTGTGTGTGTGTGTGTGTATATATATATATATATATATATATATATATATATATATATATATATATATATATATATATATATATATATATATTGTATTATAAAAAATCTACAAAATAAGTTGTGTATTTGTTGAAACTTACGTTTTTTTTATCATGATCCTTGATGGTGACAAATTGTAAGTAAGGTTTTTCATCATTAAACATTAATATAAATAAACATCTTACATCTTTCATTTTCTTGCTTTCTACTTGCAATTCTAACTCTCCACTACCTAAAATGAATAACAAAAACACAATGTAGTGTTGGATGGAAAAAAACATTTTAAAGTAAATAGAATAAAAAATATATAAATACATCCCACAATCCATTACTTCTTTTCTACAGTTCTTCCCTTTTAATTCCTTGTCCAATCAATATCTGCCTCTTTCTCTCCATTTCCAAGGAGTGCATTTCTACCACCATTTCTAGCAATTTTACCTCTCCACTACCTAAAATGAATAATAAAAAACACAATGTAGTGTTGGATGGAAACAAATTATTAAAGTAAATAAAGAAATATATAAATACATCTCAATCAAGTTCTTTTCTACAGTTCTTCTCTTTCATTTCTTTGTCCACTCGCCTTTCTCTTTTCTGATGAGTCCTTTTCCATCGCCGTTTCACTTTTATTTTTTTTTTCAATCCCCACCAGACTGCCCATTACAGCTGCCAGGTTTTCTAGGACAGCACCTTACTTTGCAGTTTCTTCAACATTTCTTTTGATTGAAGCATCAAAACTTTTAAGAACGTCTATGATCTCTCTCTTCTCTGTTTCTGGCCTGATTCTCCTTTTCCAGGTTTTCATAGGGGATTTTCTCAGAAGAGCAGGTGGTAGTAGTCTCTTTTCCAATTTTATTCTGGTAGGAGCAGGCTGAGGGGTTGGAGGGTTAGGTGATGCAGGGTCACCAGGATACTGCTCGATAGCTGGCAATGGCTCTTGCCTGTCACTCGTGCCCTCCAACACACACAATGTTGGCCGTGACAGTGGGCGATGTTTCAGGATGGAGAAAAGCAGCTCATAATGCTGAGGCTCGGTCATCCTTCCCATATCCGATGAGGACTTATTGTCCTCGTAGGTTCGGAACTGAGCCTTCAGCTTTCGCCACTTCACCTCCACCTGTTGCACCTGGATTCCCGGGACCTGATTTTGGAAAGAAAAATATATAAAAGATTTTGTAGACATCTATCTATCTATCTATCTATCTATCTATATACATATATATATATATATATATATATATATATATATATATATATATATATATATATATATATATGAGTAGTTCATATATTCAACATGAAAAACAACAACTATGCATAAAGCTGATTGAATACAGCTGTTAAAAAAGTGAAACATATGTACATATTTATACATTACCATGTAGAACAATAATAAGTACCACATCTGCATCATCAAATACTGTTATATTAGGAGGGAGTCTATATAATTACCACTAACAGAGTGCTCTGGACCATGTACAAGAACACACAAAGCAGAGAGCAAGGCTGTGATAACAATGATTTACATATGTACATATTTATATATTACCATGTAGAGAAATAAAAAGTGCCACATGTGCATCATCAAATACTGTTATATTAGGAGGGAGTCTATATAATTACCACTAACAGAGTGCTCTGGACCATGTACAAGAACACACAAAGCAGAGAGCAAGGTCTTGATGGACATGCTGATCTCATAAATATGCTTTGGAGTAATATTTTCTGGAATGCACATTAATGCAAGGCTTCATCTTCATTAGTTGAAAATGTTCTTTCTAGAAAGAATGAGGCAGGTGTGTGGTATTTCTAAGTGTTACATGTATGTAATCATGAGCTAGTGGATGACCTGTACCAGGTGCAGTGAGTTCCAAGACCTTACTATACATTTCATTTTGTGTAAAAGTTCATTATCTTTATAGTTCTTTAAAGAAATGGTCTAGGTTGAGAAACAGCAACATCAAAACAAGTATTATTATGTGGTATTGTATGAAGAGGTCAATATCATTACCAATATTACATAACAAGCAGATGTGGAGCTTAGAAGCTTAATTGCTGGAAGGCAGATCACAATACAAATGAGTGCTGCTAAAATGGTTAGAGACCTTCACCGAGATTACTTTCAATTATAAAAGGAAAACAGAGGAAAGCATTGATTATTTTTTTATTTTTTTATGTAGAAAGGGAGGCGGCCAAGGGCAACAAAAATAAAACAAAATAGCCCATTTTAGTGCCTGGAAAGTCAGGATTCGTGTTCCAAAAGAATGGAATAAGTGTCTTGATACCTTTCTCTTGAAACAGTTCAAGTCATAGGCAGGTGGAAATATAGAGGCAGGCAGGGAGTTCCAGTGTCGTGCCCTGCAATTTCTTGCTTGCACGTTGCAATTGCATAGTTGTAGTTAAATCAATGTTAATTAGCCACGAGGTGCGATAATAGACACTGTTAAAGTTTTCTCATTTAATGAACTTAATTGTTACGTACACTACGGATTATCTTACTTAATTCAGCGGACTGCTGATGAACTTTCATCTAATCATAAAACATAAAATTATTTAAAGTTACACCGCAAATCTTCATCCAACTTCAATTCACGTAATATAATTCAATATCAATGTAAATCCACAGCAGCACATATAAACTTAACATACGGTAGCATCAAAGCAATCTTCAATCTCATCAAAATTCATATCAAGAAACTTCAATATCAGCATCAACATAAAATCCACACAACACAAAAAATCAACACAATATCTTACCTCTATACCTCCTAACAATATAATATCCTGTCAACTATTTCCTCCTTACACATCATGACACAAAATTATTTAGACTGCATTACCAACATCAAGCTCCACTTACTGATACAATAATGATTTTGTCCATGTTGCTGACTTCCATCCAGCCACACCCTCAGCCCTCTCGGCTTCTCCGTATATCCTCTCTCTCCGTCTCCAATCTCTCCTCCCAAAATAATCCCCTCTCTCTCTAGTTACATCTTCTTTTATACTTGAGTTGTCACACATTTCCATCAGAAAACTTTTCTTATTCCTAAGGTTGAATTTTCCATACTTTTCACATACTTCACATACAGTAATGACACCTCTTACATAGGACACGCCCCTAGGCATGGCCAAACGTCACATACCCAGCCTGGGTATCATGGCACTGGTCAATATTTAAAAGTAGACACACCCACTGCGGAATGGGAGGCGGAGTTAAGACTATGTATTCTCAAGTAGGTTTTCAATGTCCCTCTCCTGCGGTTTAAGCTCCTTCAGGTTTCCCAGAAACAACGTCTCTCTTTGTGCCTTCTCAAATTTTCCACACTCTCTGAGGTTACATCTGGCGCTCTTTGCATTGACACTCCCCTAAACACGGTCATGTTTGAACCGACCTTCCCATTAGTCCTTGTCAACTTTCCTTTTCGAACACACTGGCACTGTTTTTCTCTATTTTCTATTTTCTTATCCTTCACTTCTGTTTCCCTCATTTTTTCTTTTCTTTTATCTACTTTCTTCTGCGTCAGGATACCACATACCCCCGTCCTCAGTAGCGCGTCCCGAGCTACAGCTAATGATGGGGGCACGAGGAGTACGCTGCGTCAATTTCCTTTTTTCCAATTTGGGGGTTAACTGTGATCTGTGCGGGCACAGACCTTGCCAAGCCTAGTACAGCACAAGGACGGTATATGTAGTATGCTATCAGGCCTATGGCAATGACCCCGACTGGCAGCAAGATCCATAATCAAATTTTCCACTCCTGGTAGTTGAATTCCCTTGGAATAGACTGCTTCTGTAACAGCTGTATATGGTCAATATACTGGGGCACCGACCAAGGCTCCAGACCAAAACAGCACAGAAAAATTTAGGTAGAGAGTGACTTTGAAGTCGAAGCCAGATGGTAGAAAACTCAGAAGATTCAAGAGCGTGAGCACGAGAGCAAGTTATGTCGTTGCGGACATAGACGCAACATCCAGCTTTGGAACGAAAATGAGGATAGAGAAAGTAGGAGGGAACAAAAAAGGGGGTACTGTCAGTTGCCTCAGACACCTGTGTTTCAGTGAGGAAAAGAAGATGAGGTTTAGTGGAGGAGAGGTTGTGTTCTACAGATTGAAATTTAGATTGAAGACCGCGAATGTTGCAGAAGTTGATGGAGAAAAATGTGAGAGGGGTGTCAAGACACTTAGGGTCGATACCGGAAGAGCAGTCCGACCCGGGGACATTTGTGGTCCCCTCCCCAGGGGGGACTCCGAGGCTCGTGTAGGAGTCGCCATATTTAAAAATAATTTTGAGTGAAGGATGTGTGGAGGGAGAGGTTGTCTTTAGAGGGCAGGCTGTGACTACCCCCTTGTGTTATGAGACACAAAGGGAAATGTTCAGTGAGGTCACAACTGGTTTTGATGGTAAGTTCACAGCACCCCCTGTTCCAGTGCTTTAGACCTCACTGGGAGTAATTATCGTTTCGGCAGGTGTTTACTGCTTCCCCTGTCAACATAATACAGTAAACTATTTACTATTGTCCTTACTCGTATTTTCAACCCATTTTAAGGCTTGCTTCCAACTTGTTGCTATTTTGTATACAAATCATGGCCTGATATTACTGCTGAATAATTTTTGTTATAACTTGATATATTAAACAAAGGAAAAAAAAATCCAAAGCCACATACAATAAAGCATCATTTTTGGTACAGTACTTGTGCATTTATGAAGTTGTATAAAGGAAAGCATTGCTTATGACAGACATGCATACACGCATAACGTGAAGTTTTCATAATACCTCTAAGGAACAGGGACGAATATCCAGTATTCTTCTCTGCAGGAAGAAAAACATTACGTGTTTCGTAGTTTAGCAGTATTATCTGCATGTACACTCTTAAGTTAGGAGTTCTCAAACCTTAAATTATCATCACTCATGAGTCATAAATATCTTCACCCCCTAGCAACCTCCTTTTTTATAAGGGGAAAAAAATGTTGGTACCAAAATCAGTATGAGTAGTAACAGTAGTAGTAGTTGACAATTACAAGATGGCCCCTGACCACAACTGCCCTTCCTGACAGTCCTCCACCAAAGCTCACATGGTTACTAGGACGTCTTTCCACCCAACCTCACCTTCACTGCGACCAGCCCCTAAATTCAATGGCCCATATGAATTATAACACTGCTTTCACTATTGAGATCATTAATTAATGTGAAGGATGTACTGGATAAGTGTCAACGAAGACACTGATATTATGTTGCACTTTGACTAAAACCAGCTTGTTCATGACTAAAACCAGTTTCAACCATGTATGAGCTATGTAGAAACAATAAAAAAAAAAACCTGGGTATTAAATGACACTTTGGATAATTCCATCAACCATTGTCAGCCGATATCAACCACTTTGAAAAGCCCTGCTCTAAGTGTAATTACCAATTACGTAAGAAACTTAAAAATCTCTAACATGAATCAAGTGATTGTGAAAGATGACAGATTATTAATATGACAAATAGCATTAGACCATTAAATCACATATGTTTTACAACAACTTACCACCTCCTGCAAGGATTTTGCATGTCCCGCCATAGTTTTTTTCTTTTTTTTTTCTTTTTTGTCATGCAGACTTCTTTCATGTTTTTTTTACGAAGAGGAGGAGCTGTTCTGTGGCTTTCATCTTTCCTTTGCGTTCTGGAAAAGTAGACTATCATTAAAGTGAGGATTTAACAGACATTTTTAACCTGTGCAAGTTACACCAAGAGGGCAAAGCACAAAATATATTATGTTTGTGTTACAGGTGTGACAACCATATATATTAGCATTTATATTAATTGCTTTAATTAATTTTATTGTTGCCACCAATAAAAGCTCTAATATTCATGCCACATGCAATTAATATACTATAATTAGAGACTGCGCTGTGTTCAAGTTTTATTTATTTTTTTTTTCAGTAAAAAAATTAATAGGTGGGCTGCAATTGAGTTTACTTCATCTATAGTATTTGTATGAATGTACACAATAATGTAAACAGAAGGCTCACTGATGTAAACCATACCTTATTATATTAAACTAATGGCTGTTAGAATTATAACTGCCCAAAGAGTGCCACCGACATTTGATGATAGTAATATAGTTACTAGATTTAGAGAGAACCCCCTGTGCCTGTGGCACCTGATCCATATGGGCTTCAGTGACTGTTGGAAGAAAAAGAATAAATATGCAGGTACTGGTAAAGAGATATAAATGTATCTGACATGTCATTCATGAAATGGCAACTCTACCAAGACTAAATACTTTGAGTTAATCGAAATTTTTATGAGCTACTGTACACTGTACCTTAAAATTTTCAACTATTGTATGTTAAAATTCTAACGGTCCAAAGACTACCACTAACGTAAGCAGATATAATAATAAATTATACTTACTACACCCAGAAAGAACCACCTCCTGTATTTCTCGTATTTCATCTTCCCTGTCTGTAATGAGAGAAGAAATATAAACTGTAAAGAGATGCAAAGGAATGAACTACATATAAAAGAATTTGAAGAAGAAAAAATGTCACAAGTACAAAAAATACAAAAATGAACACTAGTATTAGTAGAGGGTTATTCAGTAGTAATCTAGAATTACTGCTCCTCGCCGATCCCTATAATAGCTGTGGCACAGTGCAGTATATGTAAGATAAATCTTACCATTCCTGTAGGTTTTGGTGATTGCAATGTGTCACAACAATACCTTGAAAAACAACACATCGCTTCAGAATCTAATTCTAGAAACGGTGTTTCCCTTCTGGTTCCCAAGGCACACTAAGCCCAAACACACCACCAACCCCTCAAGCAAGCTTGGGGGACTGTGGGGAATCGGAGGTTTTGAGGGAGGAGGCATTATATCCAAAGCTTGCTTGAGATGTTGTGTGTGTGTGTGTGTGTGTGGTGAATGG
>JAHFWG010002528.1:0-13758 GCA_020233015.1 Callinectes sapidus | reverse complement strand
TACTGTAAAGGCTCCAGTCCAGGTCCAGATAATATTTCATATATTATGTTACAGCATCTCGACCACCATTCCATTACTAAATTATTATTGCTTTATAACAAAATATGGACCACACACACATTTCCTAAGTCTTGGGGCTTTGCACATACCATCCCAATCCCCAAAAAGACTGGACGCCTTACGGACCCCAGTGCGTTTCGCCCTATTGCACTCCCGAGCTGTCTATGTAAGGTCATGGAACGTATGGTAAAGCGAAGGCTGCTTTTTGTTTTAGAAGCGAAGGGTTTGTTAGGTGATGAACAGTCGGGGTTTCGGACGTACCGAAGCACGATGGATCACCTAACACACCTAGAGCATTGCATTTCAGAGGCATTTGCCAAAAAAGAATTCATGATAGGGGTGTTCCTAGACATCCACACAGCCTTCGACATGACATGGCGACACGGAATCCTCACGAAACTCTACGCTCATGGCTTCAGAGGTAACTTGCCCATTTTTGTTTATAATTTCCTACAGGACAGAACATTCTCTGTCAAGCTTCTTGGTAACGTACTCTCGGACGTTTTCGTCCAGGAGAACGGGGTGCCGCAGGGTAGTGTTCTTAGTCCTATATTATTTTTTATTATGGTTAATGATATTCTGTCCACAACTCCCGTCCCCAGGAATCTTAAATACTCACTGTACGCTGACGACTGTGCGTTATGGCACTCCTCGCCTAACGCTCAGTTCTCAGCGGGCGGATTCAAGATGCTCTTGATTCCGTTCAGCATTGGGCCTCTTTGTGGGGATTTAAGTTTTCCGTTGCTAAGTGTATCGGTGTTGTTTTTACTAGACGTAACGTACCTAATTTGCAATTGACTCTTCAAGGCCAGCCGATACCTTTTCAAAATTCAGTCAAATTCTTGGGTCTGCATTTTGACAGCAGCCTCAATTGGAAGACTCACATTAATGAACTACTCATCCGTTGCCGTAAAAAAATCAATGTCCTCAAATACCTCCGTGGTACTTCATGGGGAGCAGACAGAAAATCTTTATTAATGGTGTACAAGTCCTTAATTCGCTCTCATTTAGACTATGGCTCACCGGTGTATGGGTCTGGGTCGGAAACAACATTGAGGAGGTTGGATGTTTTGCAAAATGAATGTGTGAGAATGTGTCTTGGGGCCCTGCGCTGCACTCGTGTGGCGAGGATGGAGGTTGAGGCCAATGTACCACCACTGAAACACCGTCGTGATACGCTATTGTTAGCATATGGGATGAAAACAGCCCGGACAGCTCCCCTCGGCAACGCAGCAAGCAAGATCGTCTGGCAGCACCACCACCTCCACACTGCGGTCCACCGTCCAGTCTCTGTCAGACTTAACGCTCTATGCCAACAAACGGGCGTGAGATTGGACGAGGCGGACCGCCTCGTGATGCCCACCCTTCCCCCTTGGAAAAAACAACAAACAACAGTCAACACAACATGGATAAGGGGGAAGAAGGCTGTTGTTGCCGAGGCAGAGCGCCACCAACACTTCCGGGCCCTCATCGCTGGCCTCCCTCCATCCCTACACATTTATACTGACGGCTCCAAGACGGATGAATGTGTGGGTGCAAGTGTGTGGTCGTGTGAATGTGCCCTCAGGTTCCGACTGCCGACTCATACATCGGTCTTTTCCGCTGAAATATTTGCCATTGACAAAGCCATAGATTATGCTTTAAATTCATCTCATCGTTCAATTATCATTTTTTCGGACTCTATGTCAGCCCTTCAGGCAATAGAGTCCGGCCGTACGGATACAAATGAAATCCAGGGCAACATCCTTAATAAATTAAATTCAAGTCGTAAATCCTTCTCACTGATTTGGGTGCCTGGACATTCCAATATTCGCGGGAATGAACAGGCTGACATGCTAGCTCGGTCGGCCGCAGAGCTCGAGGGAGCGTGGAACCTCCGTCGGGATCTGCAGTCATGTCTCTCAGTTGTTAAATCATCAGCAAAACTCCTGTGGCAGAGTCACTGGGACAACCTCCACCTACAAACCATCAAACCCATCCTAGGCGAGTGGGCTTCCTCCAATCGCCCCACAAGGCGGGAGGAGGTTGTCCTCGCACGCCTCAGGATGGGCTGCACCATCCCCACCCACATGCTCCCCTACATAGCCAACGCTTTCCCACCACAATGTTCCATATGCAATGTCACCCTCTCTGTCGAGCACATCCTGCTTCACTGTGTGCGTTATAGTGAGGAGAGGCGGCCCTTGGCGGCGTATTGCAGGAGTCGCGGCCTCACGCTAACGCAGACCACCCTTCTGGGTGACGAACACCCGGATGTGGTCGATAGATTGATGATTTATCTGACTGAGACCAACTTAATCAGGGAGTTGTGATTTATGTGTATATATTATGTATGATGCACTATGTACATTTTTCACATCAATATATATATATGTAAATAAAAGTATGAAAGTGTGTATGAATTCTATCTAGCGTGATTTGATGTAAATGTTTTCCACCGTTTGTTTATTTCTATTTATTTTTATCTATTATTTATTTTTTATTTATTTTTTATTTTTTATTTTTTTATTGTTATTATATATATTTAATAAAAGCAATACGCAGCAATACTACGTAGACAATGTGTGTTTGTGTGTTGCCCCCCCCCCCCTTCCCTGCCTTGACAAAGGACAATAGCTTTGCAGTAGGAGTAGGTACCCTGTGTGAATGAAGCGTGTGTGTAAGTGTGACTGTTGTCATTGTTATTGCTGTTGTTGTTGTTGTTGTTATTGTTATTGTTGTTGTTTTCTTTATGTTGTTATATAAATAAAAAAAATTTTTTAATTTAAATAAGTAAATAAAGAAATAAAGAAAGAAAGAAAGAAAACAAAAAAAGGCACTTATATATAATAAAACAAATACACAACACTATAAAGAAATGGCCTAATACCCATGTCTGGGTTATGGCCAAAAAAAAAAAAAAAAAAAAAAAAAAAATCCAGTCAGCAGAGCGATCAAGACGAGGCTAGTGGAAAGACTTCTCCTGTCACCTGCTGTTACCCTGCCGGAGAGGAAGGTCCTGAGCTGCCTACCTTCCACTGTTACCTACCCTCGCTTGATTTAGCCTCTCGCTCTCACTGGACGTCGCTTACCGTTGGGCTGGTTACGTTGCTCCACTTCTACAGGACCACCACCTACTTCAGTTGTGTTTGCCTCTACCTCCGTGACAGGTATTTAGAGTGTATCTTCTGTTGTTGCGCCCCTTTCCTGGTTCTCGTTGTCGAGACTATAGTCTTTCATAAGGGACGTAACACGGAAGATTTATTTCTCGTACTGATTGTCCGGAGTAGTATGCCCTGTTATTGGCGTGTTGCCTTTAGTGGTTCCTGTTTCTTTTAATGTGTCGTGTGTGCACGAATTAATATATTTAAGGAAGCATTCCTAGTGTTTATTGTCCCCCTTGACAGATATTAGCACTTCCTGTGGACCTTTTTATTCTTGATAGGCCGGGAGAGAGTATTGCTCCCCGTTTGCCTTTACAAGTGGCGACCTCGCCAGGATAAGTGCTGTTATCTGCTTGGGTGTTTAAGTCGCCTTAAGCGCGCACTCACTGTCTGTGGCCCGGAAGTGAGTTCCTAGTGACCTAGGATTATTACCCTCTAGTGCTTTTGAGGATTGTTGATTGTTTCTGTTAACACGGCTGTGTTTGCCTGTGTTTTTGCGTACTAGTTACGTTTGTGGCACTTTGCAGGGTGTGTCATTTATTTAATTTTGTTTACTGTTTCCTTGCTTGTAGAGTTGTTCTCTACTGGACTCGAAGGAAGTCAGTTTGTGGTTTGTGGTCTTTATTGTAGTTGTTATTTTGTTATTGCTTGTGTGCCTTATTTTCTGTGCGACTAAGATGTCTTCTATTCAAGACCTGAAGGAGCAAGCTGAGATCTTGGGCCTAAAAGGGGATGATATTGCTAAGTTTGTTCTGCAACAGCAAGCATATCAACGTGAGGAGCGTGCAAGGGAGCGTGAGGAACGTGAGAAGGAACGGCAACGTGAGGAACGTGAGAAGGAACGTGAGAAGGAGCGTGAGGAACGTGAGAAGGAACGGCAACGTGAGGAACGTGAGAAGGAACGTCAGAAGGAACGTGAGGAACGTGAGAAGGAACGTGAGGAACGTGAGAAGGAACGTGAGAAGGAACGTGAGGAACGTGAAAGTGAACATAAGATCAAGATAGCCGAAATTCAAGCAAACAAGGAGATTGAGTTGGCTCGTGTTACTGCACCTTCACAGCCCATTTCTGACCCGGTTGTTGATCCAGTAAGTCGTCCTAAGCTTCCCTTGTTGCAGGATGGAGAAGGATGGATCACTTCCTACCTCAACCGCTTCGAGCGAGTTGCTGAGTTACTCAATGTGAGGCAAGATAGTTATGCAGTACGGCTTGGAAGCTTACTTACTGGTAAGGCTGCCGAGTTGTATACTTCTTTGTCCGCTGATGTCACCAAAGACTATGACCTGTTGAGGAAAGCCTTACTCACTGGATTTAACAAGACTCCTGATGGTTACCGTGCTGAGTTCCGGAATGCCAAGATTTCATCCGGGGAAACTTTCCAACAGTTTTCCTCCCATCTGACCAGACTGTTTCAGGCATGGTTGGAAGCTTCCGAAATAGGTAACACTTTTGCTGATTTGAAGGAGTTCATGATACTTGACCAGTTCTTGTCTTCCCTCCATCCAGACTTACGTACTTTCCTCAAGGAACGGCGTCCCACTGCTTTGAAGGACGCCATTAAGCTAGCTGATGACTGGACCTCAGCTCACCCAACGCTTCCTCGCGCTGCAACTACCGGCTTTAGGAAGGCCACTCGACCATCTCAGCTATCTCCTTCCAACAAGGCAACACCAGCTCCTTCGAACTCTGCCAGCGGCCGAAAGGACACTTCCTCGTCCGTGACTTGCCATGGTTGTGGGGAAGTCGGGCACATTCGTCCTCGTTGCCCGAAGAATCCACGCAACTATAAGGAGGGTACGTCTGCCACGCTTCCATATAAGGTATGATTTTGCCTGTCCGACCGAAGAGTTCCTCATTTCCAAGCCTGTGGTACTGTTAACGGGGCTTGGGTCTCCACAATCATTCGGGACACTGGCTGTTCCTGTGTGATGGTCTCGGAAGAGGTATTACCTGATATCGATACCTCCCACTGCAGGAAAGTCTTTGTGGCCGACTACTTGGGACGAGTAGATACATTTCCTGTAGTGTCCTGCTACCTTCGATGCCCCTATTACGAAGGTTGGACGGACGCCATCAGAGCCCCAATCAAGTTCGCCGGCGTTTTGGTTGGTAACATTGCAGGAGTTAGAAATCCTAATAGTTTGCATTCCTCAGCTGATGCCAGAGATGTCTCCTCCCCCATGGACTCTGCTATTTCACGTCCGGCTCAGACTGTTTTGCCATCACCAACAACTTCCTGTGCTGACACCTCTTCTCCGGTACCAGAACTCCATCCTGTGTGTGCCGTCCAGACCAGAGCTGGTAAGATGAAGCGTGTTCACCCCTTAGCTCTGCCAGCTCTACAGCATCTCTCTGTGACTCCTGATGACTTCAGTCGCCTTCAGGCCTCCTGTGACACTCTCTCTGCTGCTAGAGCTAAAGCCGCCTCGGGAGAAGCTGACAAAATGAGGAACGGGTCTACCTACCAATTCGTCATGGTTGACGGCCTCCTTTACCGTAAATGTTTAACCTCTGATCGGCCGGATAAGGTAGGCAAGACAACATTGGTTGCTCCCCGTGACTGTCGTCCTATTATCCTCTCTGTTGCTCATGAGAGCCCCTTGGCTGGCCACTTCTCCCACAGGAAAACTGAACTGAAGGTCGCAGAACAGTTCTACTGGCCTGGTATGGGAACGGATATCAGAGCCTTCTGCCGTTCCTGTGACAAGTGCCAACGCTTTTCAGCTAAAGGACGTGTACGACCAGTCCCCCTGCATCCCATGCCTATCATCACGCAACCGTTTGCACGTGTTGCCATCGACTTGGTGGGACCACTTTCTCCGGCTTCATCTGATGGTCACAGGTACATCCTCACCCTTATTGATTTTGCGACTGGTTTTCCAGAGGCTGTACCCTTAAAGGACATAGACTCAATTTCTGTTGCTGAAGCCTTGCTTACAATTTTCTCCAGAGTTGGAATTCCGCGAGAAATACTGTCAGACCGTGGGACTCAATTTACTTCCAACCTGATGAGTGAACTGCACAAACTTTTGGGTGTGAAACCTATCTTCACCACTCCATTCCATCCTAGTGGGAACGGCCGGATCGAGAGACTACACGGACCTCTAAAAGCCGTTCTACGTAAGTTATGTGCCGAGAAGCCCCGCGAGTGGCATAGGTATCTTATACCCACCTTATTTGCCCTAAGAGAACTTCCGAGTGACTGGACTGGGTTTTCGGCCTTTGAACTTCTGTATGGCCGTTCAGTTCGAGGTCCACTCTCCGTTCTGCGAGACCTGTGGGAAGATCGCACCCTCCAGGAGGACGAACGGACCAGCTTCCAGTATGTCATCGAGTTGCAGGAGAAGCTGGCCGAATGTTCCCAGATTGCTGCACAACATGCGGACGTTAGCAGTTCCCGGTACAAGACTTACTTCGATCTCAAGTCACAAGATCGACAATTCAAGCCGGGTGATGAGGTGCTGGTACTCTTGCCTAGCGATACCAGTAAGCTGCTCATCACCTGGAACGGCCCCTATAAGGTACTGGAGAGGCGGGGTAAGGTTGACTATCTCATTGAGGATCCTCGGGGACCTAGACTCTACCATGCAAATTTATTGAAGAAGTATCACCGCAGGGCTCACGTGCAGCGGGCGGAAGTACTGGATGAAACACCTACTCTGGAAGAACTTACCGCTCCCGGGGACGAGACGGTGACTGTCATCCAGGAAGGTGATACTAACTCTGAGCCTGATTTACAGCTGCCCTTGACGCCAGATGGTATACTTCACCCTGCCTCAACTGACATCCCTGAAATTGGAGAACTCCACTGGGACCAGCAATTCCATCTTCAAGAACTTATGGACAGCTATCAGGATGTCTTCTCCAACAATCCAGGATGTACCTCCACCCTTACCCATGACATCACTTTAATCACTACCGACAGGGTGCAAGCGAAGATGTATCCAGTGCCGATCCATCTGAAACCTGCCTTCGAGAAGGAGGTCGAAACTCTCTTCCAACAAGGGATCATCCAACGGTCTTCCTCTCCTCATAGTTCACCTGTCGTCATGGTAAGGAAAACTGATGGTTCTTTTCGCATGGCCATAGACTATCGTCAACTGAATTCCATCACCGTCTTCCATGCTGAGCCTACTTGCAGCATGGAAGAAGATCTTCACAAGTTCTCTGGCGCTAAGTACTTCAGCGAACTAGACCTCTGCAAAGCTTATTATCAGATACCTCTGTCAGACCGTGCTAAAGCTTTGACTGCCTTTCCCACTCACTTAGGTCTGATGGAGTTCTGCCGGATGCCTTTTGGACTTGTTACTGCTTGCGCCACGTACATCCGCCTGATGAGACTTGTGTTGGCTGGACTGCCCAACGTGTGCTTCTACTTCGACAACATCTTCGTGTTCTCTGCATGCTGGGACGAACATCTTGAGGCTCTACGCCGCGTCTTTGAGCGACTACGGGATCACCACGTGACCGTCAAGCCTTCGAAGTGTCGGTTTGGAGTTACTTCCATCCAGTACCTCGGATTCGTTCTAGACGGAACATCTTTACGACCCCAGCATAGCAAGATTGAAGCGATAACTAAGTTATCTCCACCTACCAACAAGAAACTGCTAAGAACTTTCCTTGGTCTAGTTTCCTTTTACAGATTGTTTATTCCGCAGGCGTCTGACTACACTGGCCCATTGTCCGACCTGCTAAGGAAGACTAGTCCGGAATCTCTTCCCTGGAATGAAGATCTGTTGGAGCGATTCTACCATCTGAAGGCCGCACTATCTTCACAACCTGTACTGAAATTGCCTGATCCCCACGAGACCTTCGTCCTACGGACTGATGCTTCCCTTCATGGTCTGGGAGCTGTCCTGCTGCAGTACCAGGATGAATGTCCACATCCAGTTGCCTATGCCAGTAGGAAACTCCTTGACAGGGAGAAGAGGTACTCCACAATCGAACGAGAGTGTCTCGCCATTATTTTTTCCATCTCTAGGTTTGATTTTTACCTTCGAGGTAAAGAATTTATTTTAGAAGTTGACCACAAGCCTCTTTTGTATTTAGCCACCTTTAAGGGGAAAAATGATAGATTGCTTCGTTGGGCTTTGGCCCTTCAGACTTACAAGTTTCGGGTTGTACATATTGCTGGCAAAGACAACTTGGGTGCTGACCTCTTGAGTCGGTCTTCTAACTAAGTTATGTTTTGTTCCTTTTTGTTTTTATGTATATAAGTATGTGTTAGTAATGCTTAATCTACTCCAGTAGATTCTTGTTCCGGGGGTGGTGTAAGGGCGAACCACTACCTCAAGACAGAGGTAACGAGCGAGTCCGGTTTCCGACAGGAGGACTCTTTCAGCCACTCGTTCGCCACTTCCTCTTTCATTCGTTCATCCTCAACCGCTCGTTCAACTCCTTGTTTCGAACCACCACGTACGTGTAAGAGGATCACGAGAGCCACGCGGCCGAGGCTATATATATAGGACACCACCCTCCAGTCAGCAGAGCGATCAAGACGAGGCTAGTGGAAAGACTTCTCCTGTCACCTGCTGTTACCCTGCCGGAGAGGAAGGTCCTGAGCTGCCTACCTTCCACTGTTACCTACCCTCGCTTGATTTAGCCTCTCGCTCTCACTGGACGTCGGATACTGTTGGGCTGGTTACGTTGCTCCACTTCTACAGGACCACCACCTACTTCAGTTGTGTTTGCCTCTACATCCGTGACAGGTATTTAGAGTGAATCTTCTGTTGTTGCGCCCCTTTCCTGGTTCTCGTTGTCGAGACTATAGTCTTTCATAAGGGACGTAACACGGAAGATTTATTTCTCGTACTGATTGTCCGGAGTAGTATGCCCTGTTATTGGCGTGTTGCCTTTAGTGGTTCCTGTTTCTTTTAATGTGTCGTGTGTGCACGAATTAATATATTTAAGGAAGCATTTCTAGTGTTTATTGTCCCCCTTGACAGATATTAGCACTTCCTGTGGACCTTTTTATTCTTGATAGGCCGGGAGAGAGTATTGCTCCCCGTTTGCCTTTACAGTGTCAATGAATTTACGTTCATCATAAATGAGTTGTTGAATAACGACAATTTAAAATTTGATACATTTTTACATATAAGAACTTAAGTATTTTGTTAGAATTCTCTACTTATGTTTGTACTAATCTTTTCTTAATTCTGTGTCATCTTTAGATTATTTACCCTACATATCCACACCCTTTTTTTTACGGTACTCCTGAGCTTTGTTAATTAATTAACCTTGATCAAATCTGGATCAATTATTACACCTCCCACTCTATCGGGTATCTTTATATCTGTATGTGTATGTATCTTTAAATCCCTGTATGCTTTAATATCAATCAGCAGCCTAGACATTATATTAAACATTAATTTTGGAGTCTTCAATACTAATAATCACAATTTATTTACCAATTAGTTTCACATGATGAACTGGGAAAAACTACTTAATGTAGAAAATGCCAAAGATAATTTTGATCTCATATAAAAGTTTATGAAATTTACAATGAAAATTTCCCAATGTAAATAAAACAAGTTACTGATAAACGACTTCGTACTTGGCTTACAAAGGATATAACATAAATGTAACAATTAAGATGTATTAACTTACAATCTTACTATCAATATAGAAATAATCTTACATAAATTATTCCAAATGTTAAATGAACGATTACTTTAACATATTTATAAACTTTCGTAATAATGGCAAAAGATGTGGCTATCAATGAATGAAATAAAAGGTAATACATTCAAAATCAGCAATATTAAGTCCTGCAATATAACAATTCAATATTATAGGATAAGTACATTTTAAATGCGCAGATGGGTTTCCCTCCTTCTCCAGAGGGTGAAGCTTTTTTTTTTTTTTTTTTTTTTTTTTTCCCTCCCTTGTGAGGGCATGCCAGGTACTGGGATATTAACCTTTTAAGTGTTACATTAGTTTACCTGTAGGGTACCCACAGAGGTTGGAAAAAATCGGAATTTTTTTCTTAGCCCAAACAACCCTAAATGAGCCAAGTAACATAATGAAAACATTTATAGGGATCAGCGCGCCATTTCTAAATCCCCGCAGTAGGCTACTAAACCGATAATTCCCCGCCCCCGCTGTTGTCACACCATCTCCCTTCGCTTCTGATGAGCTTCATACACTGTCTTCCACCATATTTCACATGCACCCATTAGCTTATTCTGTAATACTATATACACAAACTGAATAAACACATTTTCAAACCAAAATCATACATTTAACAAATACATCCTATGGCAATCATATGAGACGCACCGTGAACATGCCTGCCCTTGCTTACATTATTTCCACATAACCTTTTCTCTTACGCTATTTTTATTTACATATTTCACGTTGTTTAGTATTGATGGTTCTTAGAACCGTATCAGCATGTGATATTCTTCAAAACAGGGCTCCACGCAGAGAGCAATGTCACATTCTCTGCGGTGGTAGGGCGTGTCTCGCCGCCGATGCTGCCGGCATGTTGTTTTTTACACGCGTAGCAAGCTCTTTGCAGACGTTTTTTTCTTTGATTGAAGTGGTGCATCCAGGGTCATTTTGAAGTGGCGTCCAGTAAGGCGTGTAGGGTCGCCAGAAGCCGAATGACGACCCGGTGAAGGCCGCTCAACAGTATGTTCGCTTAGGGGCTGACGAATTCCTTCTACAACATTTTTTTCTAGTTTACACTTCTTTCTTGAATTTATAATGTGGATTATATGTGGAGTCAACATGGCAAGGTTAAAAAGATGGAAAAAAAGAACTTCTTATACCATTTCAGTGTTTTGCGAGCACAATCGGTGGAGAAAATCATTGCATCTGAGTTGTCCATAAGTCGCATGTTTATGTTGTAATCAGTAACACACTCAGGCTTCATGATTGGTTGACTTGTAACTGGGTCCCTGTTCACGCTCTCAACCACTGAGAGATTGTGAATGGTAGAGAGGAGTGACACTTCACGTTTGTCTTTCCAAACAACAGCAAGAATGTTCTTTGCTTGTTTGTGGACTACGTTACCTCTGGCTGCTAGAGGAGTAATTACTGGCATGTTCTTCCTTCGCCTCCTTACAGTCCCACAGACTCTGTCTGTCTTGAGAGGAGAAACTCAAATAGTTTATGTGATGAATATCAGTTATCCATGAACAATACATGATTTTTGTCCAGATATGGTTCCATGAGGGTCTGCACTACGGCCCCAGACAGCCCAAGGCTTGTGTCATGTGTCACCTATGTATCTTTTCCGTGTAGATGAAAATATTTTAAACAAAGCCTGACTTACAGTCACAGATACAAACCAGCTTCAGTGCAAACTTGTGGCTTTTTGAGGGAATATATTGACAAAAAGAAATGTTCCCTCGTTGCAAAATCAGGCTCTCATCAATTACCACACTCTTGTATGGATAAAACACTTTCTTGAACTTTCCCCTCAGATAGTCATACACAGCTTGAATTTTTCCTACAAAGTTGGTAATATATCCTTGGAGGTTATCAAAGAAATGTAGAATGTTTACAAAAAGATACACAGACATAGGTTTGTTGAAGATTGGGGTCTGAATAAGGGGATATGTGCTCCAAGTCTTAGTAGTTTTTCTTCTTGATAACCCCCATGAGCATAACCAGGGAAAGAAAAACTTTCATCTCATTCACATCAACATCATACCGCTGAGGATTACGGGAATGTGGAGTCAAATCTTTACCACCTTGAATGAAATGAAAGTAACGGTTTGATTCTTCCACAATTATGTTTATTATTTTATCATTCCAAAAATAAATGAAGTTCCCTGTATTGTTTACACTGAAATCAGCAGCTACCCTTATCTCTGATCCTGACTCATCCAAATTAAAGTACTGTGGCTGGTACGAGTAAGTGTCTCCATCATGCAACTGCCACCTCTTTGAATAAAGTTGATTTACACCAGTCGTCCTCATTCTCTGAGAACGACTATGTATATTCACACGTGAAGCACGCAGAGTAGGGCGCGTGTACATAAGTTCTTTGTCCCCGACCATGTGAGCGCATGGTGGTTTGTGGTGGTGTAGGAAAGGAGGGTGCCTCTGGCACCACGCCACCTGACGCAACTCACATGTGGACAAACAAGCACCGGCCGAAGGGGGCTCAGCAAACAAAGGTGAAATGTCCAGGTCATTCACCTCATTCCCTTGGGTAGAGGTTTGGGGTTCGGGATCCTCTGGAGTGGAAACTCTACGGGTCATGCTCCGAGTTACAGCGCAAAACGGGAAAATTTGGGGCATATCTGCCTCCAGTTGCTTTAAATATGAAGGGGTACTCGACACTTCCTGCAATATCGGGGGAGGGGCTCCTCCCATTCTCTCCCCGGCCAAATCATTCCCCAAAATTAGATCAACGCCTGGGACAGGTAGCTCAGCAACAGCAACTGGGCATCACCCACAAAACAGTCCCGAGTTTAGGTGGACTCTAACTAAAGGCGCTGTACTCCGACTCTCCACCGAAGATAAAACTACCCACTCTCCGGTCTTTTCTCACGTGACCATATCTGCTCTTAGTAAAGTCTGGATGGCTCCAGAGTCCCTTAAAATGTTTACAGGGCGTGTTAAACCGGACCCTGTTATTGCTCCCTTTAAGAGGAACGCATGATACCCGGCGTCCGGCTGGCTCTCCTTATCAATTGGATGGTGGTTCCCACCTCCCAGGGAGGGGGACACAACCCACCGTCACCGTCTCTAGACCTGAGATCCTTTGTGTTGCCATAACTGTTTTCGCTGACTCCTTAGGCTGGAGCCTGCGCTAACAATACTCGGCCTTATGCCCAGTTCTACCACAAAATGTGCACTTAAACACCTCCATCTGGCGTGCTGCCGGCGCGGGCTTCCAACTGTTCTTGCCCTGAGGGAGAGGGGCCAAGGGACGCTCCACCTGCCCACGAGGTGGAGGTAGATTAGACCGGGAAATAAATGTGTGGCTCTTCTTCCTCGCCAACACGTAATTATCAGCCACTCTCGCCGCTTTCTCCACAGTTTTCACACGCTTCTGAGCCAAACAGGATGCCACATCCCTATCTACGCCCAGAGTAAAAGCTTCCACTAAAATGAGCTCTACCAGCTGCTCATAGATTGCCATCTCCTGTGACCTACACCACGATATGAAAGCTTCCCTCTTCCCCCTAGCTAGCTCGAGGTGGCTTTGCTCTGCAGACTTCCTCAAACTCCTAAACTTTGGCACCAGAGAATAGGCCTGAAGGACCTGTTTTTTGACATTTTCATAAGAGCAGGCCTCTACATCACTAAGCGCCATATACGCTTTCAGTGCCTTGCGCTTAAAGCTCTGTTGTAAAACCAAGGTCCACTGGTCTCTGGACCAAGAGAGACGAGTTACAAGCCTCTTAAAACTACTAAAGAAGACATCTACACACCATTCGTTAAAAGTGGGAATAAGCCTCACCGCTTCCCCCCTAAATATAAATATTAGTTCAGCTAAACGCAGCTGAGTTTCGAGGGAGCGGTTCCTGGCTTCCTCCAGCTTAATCTGTAGCTCGACCGGCCTGAACTCTGGGTCGGCCTCAGACTGGTCCCTATG
>JAHFWG010002527.1:10000-13762 GCA_020233015.1 Callinectes sapidus | reverse complement strand
GAGAGAGAGAGAGAGAGAGAGAGAGAGAGAGAGAGAGAGAGAGAACATTTATTTATAGCTTTACATGATTACATGATTGGTATTAATACAGAATAGTTAATTAAGGCCAGCTTATATAAAGCCATTGCTTTTCAGGCACTAAATAAAAAATAATAAATAAAAATTACCATCATTAAATTATTCTCTTAAAGATTAAATATACAATATACAATACATATAAAAGAAGGTTAAGACAGATTTCTACTAAAATGCATTGATGGCAGAAAAGAACACATAAAAGAAGAACAAGGACGAGCATCAAATTAGTGTGGTTTTTCAATCATTTATATGGTTAGTTGATGGAGACTGACTGGTGTTGTATATCTATCTGGCCAGGGTGTTTGTTATCATATACGCCAAGAATGAATGATGATACCCCGCCCGTCACTTGTCTTGTCTCCCTGTCTGTGTTGCTTCTGCCCTAATTATTATTCTGAAAAGAAAGAAAGGGGAAAAGAGGACAGTGGCATCCTTGACAAGAAGGTCGTTCATTTCTAACTATTAAAGTATATACTGATTAAAAAAAAAATAACACGACAGGTAATACAAGAAATTTCACAAACATATTAGCGAGTATTTACAAATTTGTTTTAGAGTTAACATTGTATTAATTACTGCTTCACAATAGCTAAATTTAAAAAAGAAATATATATATATATATATATATATATATATATATATATATATATATATATATATATATATATATATATATAAAATGTCATAAAAGATATGAAATATACAAATGATATAGAATAGTTATTAGAACCTCAAAGAATGGATATTTCGTTTCTGTGAGGACAGGTCATGTACGTATGTATCCTGAGTTAGTACTGTGAAATCAGGTGTTGTTTATATTTCTTTTTAAATAGAGTGAGGGTTGGAAAAATAATTTTGATATGGTCGGGTATGGTATATATATATTCCAGACAATGTATTTCTGATACGTAAAGGAATGTTTAAAAAGGGTGAGGCGATGAAGCAGATGTTGGTATCTGGTAGGATAATATAGTACATGAGAGAGACATTATTGTTATTGATGTTCTCTGACAGCTCAAGATAGAGTTGAGAGGCAATGTAGAGCTTACAGATGTCAGGTATCTTGAGAATTGGGGTCTGTTTGAACAATGGGGAGGTGTGAGCGAAGTAATCACTGCCTGTCACTATTATTATTCTGATGGCTGTTTTCTGTAGTGAAATTAGGCGACTAAGGAGTGTTGGGTAGGTATAGTTGTCCAGGTAGGGGAGGGCTGCAGTAATGTAAATGAGGGGAGTAGATGTGAGCACAGTACAACAGCTTCACAGAGAGAGACAGAGACAGACAGAGAGAGACAGACAGAGAAAGAGAGAGAGAGAGAGAGAGAGAGAGAGAGAGAGAGAGAGAGAGAGAGAGAGAGAGAGAGAGAGAGAGAGAGAGAGAGAGAGAGAGAGTGTGTGTGTGTGTGTGTGTGAGTGCGTGCTATTCTCGAGCAGACGACGCCAGGCAGGAAGCCATCCTGAGGAGAGTCCTGGCAGAGGGAAGCACAAACAGGCAGCCCAACCCCACATACCTCCAGCCCCCAGCGCCCTTTCGGGACTCCAGCTGGGAACAGAAAAAAGGGCAGGAACAGGCTGGATTCCCGCCACGCGAATGGGCCACGCCCCCTCGCACGTACTAGGACCATACCCAAGGTAAGCCCACCACGACACACACGTTCAAGCCACGCCCACGCCCCACAGCTCACGGTCGTATCAGCAAATGTGAGGGCCCTACGCACCAATGTTGGTGAACTCTCACACAACTGTGTCTTACGACATAAAGCTGACATCGTTGCAGTGAGTGAAACGTGGCTGAACAGCGAGGTGGAGCCAACATACGGCAGGATATCTGGCTACACACACTGGGTGAGGAAAGACCGCGCCGGCAGAACAGGGGGTGGTGTTGCTGCCTGTTTTAAAAGCGACCTCCAGACCCAAGAAGTGACGCCCGACCTGCCCCAACTTATGGAAGCACTATTCTTCCGAATAGTGCTTCAAGACAACAGTGGCTTGCTGCTCTGCATCCTATATCGCCCCCCGAGACAAGGACGCTCATCCTTTGACTTCCTGGCGGAGGAGCTGGACAACTTGCTCCGACGTTACGGATGTAAAAATGTCCTTATCGTAGGCGATCTTAACTTCCACCTGGAGCAGCAAGCCTATGAAAATCTGGCAACAGTGCAAGGCCTCGTCAACCACGTCACATTCCCGACCCACCTCCTCCTCCTCCTCCTCCTCCTCCTCCTCCTCTTCTTCTTCTTCTTCTTCTTCTTCTTCTTCTTCTTCTTCTTCTTCTTCTTCTTCTTCTTCTTCTCTCCCTCTTCTTCTTCTCTTTCTTCTTCTTCTCCCTCTCTTCTTCTTCTTCTTCTTCTTCTTCTTCTTCTTCTTCTTCCTTCTTTTCCCGATGCGAAGGGCCGCCACGGCGATATGTATATATGTACACTCTAGGTGTGGTGTGGGATATTTAGCATAATATTTCCCCTGTGTTACTGCACCAACAGCCAGTCACACCAGTGCTCCAAGAACTACTGTATATATAAGGTGTTCAATGTGAGCTTGTGATAGCTGCGGACTGTGAGTGACCTGCAGAACAAGTAAAATAACAGCAAAAATATAAGGTCACTGTGGTGGCAGCTGAGACTGGTGACGTCACGTCTAAACCAAACACCTGCCGATGGCTACCCTGTTATTGGAACCTGATGAGATGATCAAGGTATATACTGCTATCAACCCAAGATCAAGCCTATAGAGCAGCCTTGGAGATTATGATGAAACAAATACATACGTGAAGATATATGGCATCAATGAAGTCAACTGTGGATGAAGTGAGAAAAAGCTTGGAAATTACTCAAGGTGAGGTGGATGATCTCAGGAGCGAAGTAAAGAAGCTGGAGAAGGAGAAAGCAGCAGACAAGAAAGACTATTTATTATACAGGGCCTGAGAAGACAATAATGTCAGACGGCAGGTGAAAACTGTGAAGTTCTGGAAGACCGCTGTGACTACCTTCAAGATTAGAGTAGAAGAAACAACGTGCATATTACTGGAATGGAGGAGAGACCTGGCGGAGAGACATGGGAGCAGACAGCTGATCAACTGCAAAAGATAGTAGGTGACAAGATGCAGCTTTCTGACCTAACGCTGCAGCAAGCGCACCGAGTGGGACAGCGTTCCCAGCAGCAGCGAATTAACCCGTTCCGCCCACTTGTTGCTCGATTCCTTCGCTGTATATAGTGACAGACAGACAGGGAGCTGGCTGGTGATGCGCAATGCAAGCAAGTTGAGAGGAACGAATGAATATTATATTCTTAAATGACGATCTGTGCCCCCCCTCCATCCCCCCCCCCCGCATCACAAGAGAAGAAGAGACTATAACTTCCTCAACTACATCAAGCCAGGAGAGAAGGGGAATAATTGCCTACTTCCGCCATACCAAGCTGGTGATCCGTGAGAGAGAGAGAGAGAGAGAGAGAGAGAGAGTGTGTGTGTGTGTGTAAATCTAAAACCTGTAAATAGTAGTGTAAACCTAATGTACTAATTACTATTGTCATCATTTTATGTAGCTTGCTGTGGTCAATAAACTAACTAACTAACTGACTATGTGGTTGTGTATGTGTGTGTTATTGTGAAAGGGAAAGAAATGGGTCAGGTTTCTAATGTTTATTGTTGTTTTTATTATTATTATTATTATTATTATTATTATTATT
>JAHFWG010002527.1:0-7500 GCA_020233015.1 Callinectes sapidus | reverse complement strand
CATCCCATGCTTAGCTGAAGTAGCGAACAGCGCGTTATATGAGTACCCCAGCTTGCCAGATTCTATACATCAATCCAATGAAAACGCTGGTGAACTGAAACAGGATGAAAACCTTGTTAAACCATCTGATGATGAATTTAAAGCATACATAGAAAGTACTCAGAATATTCAAGCTGTGTATACCAATTCATTAGGGGATGATGTCATTTCGCGAGTTACTGTGCCTGTGTTGGATGGATGAACCGATAAGTGTTTTTGAGACAAAATGTGAAGCCAAGAATATGAAAGCAAATAAAGCTTGCGGCCCAGATGGCCTTACACCTGGGATATTTAAGATGCTACCTATGCCCTGGTTACTTCTTCTCACAACAATATTCAACAGTATCTTTAGTACCTAGTGGTAATTATCATGTTGCTTGGACCCGCGCTA
Source organism: Callinectes sapidus (assembly GCA_020233015.1). Lineage (NCBI taxonomy): Eukaryota > Metazoa > Arthropoda > Malacostraca > Decapoda > Portunidae > Callinectes > Callinectes sapidus. The sequence continues at coordinate 7,070 of JAHFWG010002527.1, read as the reverse complement.
AGATGTTCACTATATATAAAAAAAGAGACAGAAGAAGTCCAAAAAACTATAGAAGAATAAGTAGTGTCATCAACAGTTGTGCAAATCTATACGACATGATTCTGTGCTGCTCAAGGTTAATTAAAGCACTGGTTCAAACCATACAGAGAGCAAGCAGGTGCTCAAGAGAAGCGAGGTTGCACGGAGCACATTGTAACTCTTCGTATCTTGTGTGATCTGGCAAGAATAAAAAAGTATAAGCTCTTCGTTACTTTTGTTGATTTTTCCCAGGCGTACGACCTTGTTCCTCGTCAAGTGCTGCTCCGCGTACTTATTAAGCGTTTGGGTTGCGGCGCTGTGATGCTAGCGGCGCTGCTGGTGTCCATATACTGTAGGCTACGCCGTGACAGAAAACGTGGTGGGTGCAGCCAGCGGTGGTGGCGGTGACGCTCGGTGTGCGCCAGGGTTCACCTACATCATGCTTGCTTTTCATCATATTTGTTAACGATCTTATTAAGATGTTAAAGGAAGGAGCGGGAGTATCGATGGTTTCTTATCCTGGCTTCACGTTCTTGTCCGTCCTTATGGATGATACTGAATATAGTGATTGCGACAACAAGAGAAAACATGCTTAATAAAAAACTTAGATTTTAAATTAGTATTGTAATGAATATGGTATGAAAGTGAACCACACAAAAACTAAATTTTTTGTAATCAACGGAGGTGAGAAGGAAAAGGAGTCCCTCTGTGTGGATGATCTGGTGGTGGAGTGGTGTGATAAATATGTTTATTTAGGGTCACCTTTCCCTGCTGATGGCTCCGTCTCGTCTGTTATCAGTGCACACGCAACAGCAAAAATTCCACACGTTCTTAAATTTGTTTCCTTCATAAAGAAAAATAATGACATTCCTTTCTTTGTAAAAAGAAGTGTGTTTGACGCGGCGCTCATGTCAGCGTTATTATATGGCTGTGAGTCTTGGCTGACTGGTACCTGCTACCTACCTCCTCTGCTGCCGCCTCCCCTACCTACCTCCTCTGCTGCCGGCTCCCCTACCTACCTCCTCTGCTGCCGCCTCCCCTACCTACCTCCTCTGCTGCCGCCTCTGCTGCCTACCTCCTCTGCTGCCGCCTCTGCTACCTACCTCTTCTGCTGCCGCCTCCCCTGCCTACCTCCTCTGCTGCCGCCTCTGCTACCTACCTCCTCTGCTGCCGCCTCCCCTACCTCCTCTGCTGCCGCCTCCCCTACCTACCTCCTCTGCTGCCGCCTCCCCTACCTCCTCTGCTGCCGCCTCTGCTACCTATCTCCTCTGCTGCCGCCTCTGCTACCTACCTCCTCTGCTGCCGCCTCCCCTACCTACCTCCTCTGCTGCCGCCTCCCCTACCTACCTCCTCTGCTGCGGTCTCCCCTACCTACCTCCTCTGCTGCCGCCTCCCCTACCTATCTCCTCTGCTGCCGCCTCCCCTACCTACCTTCTCTGCTGCCGCCTCCCCTACCTACCTCCTCTGCTGCCGCCTCCCCTACCTCCCTCCTCTGCTGCCGCCTCCCCTACCTACCTCCTCTGCTGCCGCCTCTCCTACCTACCTCCTCTGCTGCCGCCTCCCCTACCTACCTCCTCTGCTGCCGCCTCTGCTACCTACCTCCTCTGCTGCCGCCTCTGCTACCTACCTCCTCTGCTGCCGCCTCCCCTACCTACCTCCTCTGCTGCCGCCTCCCCTCCCTACCTCCTCTGCTGCCGCCTCCCCTACCTACCTCCTCTGCTGCCGCCTCTGCTACCTACCTCCTCTGCTGCCGCCTCTGCTACCTACCTCCTGTGCTGCAGCCTCCCCTACCTACCTCTTCTGCTGCCGCCTCCCTTACCTACCTCCTCTGCTGCCGCCTCCCCTACCTACCTCCTCTGCTGCCGCCTCTGCTACCTACCTCCTCTGCTGCCGCCTCTGCTACCTACCTCCTCTGCTGCCGCCTCTCCTACCTACCTCCTCTGCTGCCGCCTCTGCTAGCTACCTCCTCTGCTGCCGCCTCTGCTACCTACCTCCTCTGCAGCGGCCGCCGCTATATACTGGTCCTGCCACCGATGACGACACTGTTCACGCCGGTGGGGACGCAACGGAGATGACTCGGGACACTGGCAGGATGACTCTTCGCTCTATTAAGTAAAAGTCCTGCCAGTGATGTGATTTATGTCATTCATTCATCTGTATAAACCTTGTTAAGATATCTATTACGACAACATGGATGACTACAATAATTCTGTCCTACCTTTCTCACTGTTAACTGATCTAGAACTGATGTAGAAACATCATCAATGAAAATTATGCAGTTACTAATAATAATTCTACTAGTTATTTAGATAGTCTTGTATTTGAGCCTTTAGTTCCTCAGTGCCAGTGCCACTACCGCCACTGCTGCTGCTACTGTTGTTGCTTCTACACCTGTGGGTGATTTATCTGGCAGTGGGGGAGGGAGGACAAGACAGCGGGGGTGTGGGCCTGACAGTGGCAGGAATGCGCTAAGGGGCCAGCGGAAGAAGTAACGTACTTGACCAATCAGTTGTTACTTAGTTCATAAGTATTACTTTTTTCTGTTCAACATGGATGATATTAATTATTTGCCCTTTTTCGTCAATTAATGATGCAGAGTTTATCAACTTGATCAGTAGCAGTGATTTAACTTTTATACAGTCAATTCCCTATCTCGACAGTCTTATAATATATTATGAACCTTTTGACCTTGATGACAGTCACAGAAATGAAAATGACATACATGACTCTTTTTTGTTAAACTTTAGATAGAAAATACTCACCACCTCAATCACTATACACTGTTTAATTGATAACAAAGATGTTCCATTTCCTGATGATACATTAACGTTACTTAGTTTCAATAGTCGAAGTTTTTCTGCCAATTTCCAGGGATTATTAGATCAATGTCTTCATGAACGCATGTGTATGTATTTTGATATCATGGCCTTTTCAGGAGACACGATTAGACAATCATATAATTTCCCTGTTTCAGCTTCTTGAATTTAATAATTGTTACACACAATGTAGGAACACAGTAGGAGGAGGAGGAGGAGGAGGAGGAGGAGGAGGAGTTGCATTGTATGTATCAAAGGTGTATTCATCTTCACTGTTGCCTGACTTATGCTATATGGAAACAGACATAGAATGTGTCATAGTTGAACTAAAATGATCTGTGCTTCAATATACCGTCCACCTAAGGGTAATGTGCTTAATGTTTTGGTGAAATTTGATAATATTCTCCAACACATTTCAGACAAAGGTTATAGAGGAATGTACTTGCTTGGGGATTGGAATATTGATCTGCTCAGGCAAAACACTAATCCTGTTGTGAATAATTTCACTAGAATGATGTATTCCTACTCATAACTCATAACTAAACCTACTCGTGCCACTTGTGACAGTGCTACACTTATTGATAACATTTGGTCAACAGAAATAGAATAGAGTATAATATAAGAAATATGATCTTGTACACTGACATTTCAGACCATTTCCCAATAGTATCAAGCTTTACTTATAATAGAGAAAATATTTCACATCAGCAAATTATTGTCAAAAAGAGAACTCTTCCCAACACAAGTATTCAGAGATTTGTGGAGGAACTCTCTGAGACCAACTGGGATGATATAATATTTACATGCACTTGTGCTAATAAAGGATTGGAATTATTTGAAGGTAAATTTCGGAAAATGTTTGAGAACAATTTCCCAGTTAAAACCTTTTGTCCCAGAAATAAAGATGAAATATGCCCCTATATTACCCCACCTCTTAAGAAAAGTTTCACAGAAAAGAAACGCTTAGAAAGACTTTCAGTAAAAAAATCTTTTAGAGAAAAGTACAAAACATATTATAGAAACAGGCTTACTAAATAACTCGGCATAGCAAGAAACAAATATCATAAAGAGTCGCTTCAGAAAAAGGCTACTTGGCAAACTATAAATACTATTCTGGGAACCTCACCTGCTGCTGCTAGAAAACAAGGACATATAGACATAAAATGTAACAACTCAAGTGTTCCTGATGCATTCAATACATGTTTTCTCCAATTAAGTGACACCTCAGTTACTGATAACGACATGCCTCATGCATAATGAACACAGGAAGTATTTCTCTCCTCCTTTAATGAAATGTTTCACTTTATCTCTCTCTCTCTCTCTCTCTCTCTCTCTCTCTCTCTCTCTCTCTCTCTCTCTCTCTCTCTCTCTCTCTCTCTCTCTCTCTCTCTCTCCAACAACCCCTGAAGAGATGAAGAAAGTCTTACATACATTTAAACCCACTGCAGCTGGCATCGATGATATTCCACCCATGATATTAAAGTCGACATCAAATATAATTGCTAAGCCCCTTTCCTATTTAATCAACTTAGCATTTCAACAAGGCACTTTCCCTAAGAAATTAAAAAAAATAGCTAAGTAATTCTAGTTTATATAAGAAAATAAATAAAAAGGATGCAAGCAACTATAGACAAGTATCTGCTCTGCCGGCCTTCAGTAAAGTGTACGAAAAAAACAAACATTTCTTCTAGATTAAACAACTTCCTTGAAAATAAATAATAATAATAATATCATCATAGATAGATTGTCAACATGGCTTTAGGCAGAACAGATCAACTGACACAGCAGTACTACAATTTATAAGTAAAATATATAAGTATCTTGACAACAAGTATCAAGTAGCCGGTGTTCTCTTAAATTTGTCAAGAGCCTTTGACTCTCTTGATCACAGAATAATGCTTGAAAAGTTTTGCAATGTTGGGATAAGAGGAAAACCACTTCAGTTATTTACAGATTATCTCACAAATAGGCAACAAGCTGTCTTCTGTAATAATTCTTTCTTTTGGTGATCTAAAACAGGGGGCTCCACAAGGTTCTGTTCTGGGTCCAATCCTTTTCTTAATTTACATTAATGACATCATCAAGGCTATTAATAAATGTGGCTTTGTTTTTTTTGTGATTCCTTTATGCTGAAGACAGTACACAACAGTTGCATCAAACAATACAACAGGATTTAGGGTGTGTGAAAGAGTGGATCAAGAGCAATAAATTAAAACTAAACATTCAAAAGACTAACTTGATATATTTTTTCCAGAACCATTCACACCTTCGTGATTTTCCAATAATAAAATTAGATCATGAAGATGTGCAGCAGGTGAAACAAGCAAAATTTTTAGGAATAATGGGCTATTTATGAAATCTGCGGCCACCAGATGTCACTGGCCGGTTAAGAGATAGCTGAGCCAAGCAAGGTATTAACTATCGCGATTTTTCTGTACTAAACCAAGCAGCTGCGTGGCATCGTATCATTATGTACAAGTGAAGTACAAGTGAAGTAGTATAATAGCATTACACTGGAAATCGTTTACCGGGATGTATCTTGTGTTGCTCACCCGTTTAGCATAATCAGTGTGCACTATTCGGCTAGTAAAGTACTCGTTTGGAGTTTATCAGTCTCTATTTTTATCAATATCAAAGTGAGGCAAATCTTGCCACTTAAGATTCATGAGACTGTCCCTAATCCAAGACCAGCAGCAGCAGCAAGGTGTGTGGTGCAAGTTGACGTGTTTCAAGCTGGGGGGCGGGAGGGAGGGCGCTGGGAACGCAGGACCATCTTAACTGGATAGCACACATTAATTCAGTGTGCATGAAGCTCTCAAAAACTTGTGGACTCCTGTACAGAGTTAGAAATTTAATTACTAGGGAAGCACTGATGTCTGTATACTATATATACCCTTTGTTACTCCTATGTCATATATTGTATATCTGTATGGGGCTGTACTTGGCCCACATATCTGAATGATATAATATTTGTTGCACAAAAACGAATTATCAGAACAATAGGCTTTACAGGAAAATTTGAGCACACTGATTACTAATTTTAGGACATGCATCTATTAAAATTTCATTCTATGCACAAATATTTCCTATTATTAACTATATTCAAACATCTAAATACTCAACATGACAATATTTTTATGTCTAAAGATCATGCATACAACACGCGGGGAAACGTAGCTATATAACTTGGTGTGTCCTCAAGCTCGTACTACTTTGTTTCAAAACAGCATACTACTTTGTGCCGGGCCCAACCTATGGAACCAACTCACTGCCAGACAACAGTAAAACTATAATTCATCTCAACTCTTTTCAGAAACAAATCAAATAATTTATGTTTTCAGTACAATACGTAGAATAGTATACATATATACTGTTATATTTCGTTTGCTTGATACCTAGGTATGTGAAGCTTCATAATGTATATGTGTGTCTTTATAAATTATATGAGTTTAATGTATATGTTTATGTATATGTATGCTCCTGGATGTATGAGGGTGTGTGTATGTTGTGTATAGCCTATATGTGTGTGGATGTATGAATATGTATGTGTTTGAGTGTATGTGTGTTTGTATGTTGTATGTAGATATCTATGTACATGTATGTTGTTATTGTCTATATGAATATGTATGTTTCCATGTTATATGTGAATTTTGTGTGTGTGTGTGTGTGTGTGTGTGTGTGTGTGTGTGTGTGTGTGTGTGTGTGTGTGTGTGTGTTGATATTGACGATATTAGTATGTGCAAATATTGTCCCTGATTGGTTGGATAGTACATTGTTCCGGATCAGGTAGTACCGTTAGGCTGAGAATGATATTTACTTATTTTTCCATTATGTCTGCCAGGGAGTCATTTGTGACTCGGCCCACTAAGTAAGCCATTATATGTACTATGTATATCTATATGTATATATTTCATGTATAAGATACAAAAAAATGGCAATCAATCAATCAATCAATCAATCCATCAATCAATCAATCAATTAATCAATTAATCAGTACGACAGTGACATCGATGTTGATTATATTTTATGGTAAATACAAGAAATAAATCACTGTCACAGTCATGTTATGAATTTCTTAGTGATAGAAAACACCAAAATCAACAAACACAAACAATGTTTATTTACTCTCTTAAGTTTTAATAGAAGAAGTTTTTCTTCAAATTTTCAGATTGTTTTTAGATCAATGCTTGCAAGAAGTCAAGAACATTTTGATATTATGGCTTTCCATGAAACAAG
>JAHFWG010002526.1:0-13765 GCA_020233015.1 Callinectes sapidus | reverse complement strand
TATTGAGTAAAATTGTCCTTCGCATTAAGGACATCTTGTACAACTATTGTTGTTTGGTTGTTGTTTATATACAGTTACTGAATTGATACGATATTTTGTTCAGGATATGTATTCATATGAAATTACTCAACAGGTCCAAACGCCTGCAATAATAAAGGAAGTTATGGCACTCCTTAAGTCGTATTAGTGGATGCCCCATACATTTGGACAACATTAGGATGCCAGAAACTGAATCGGGGAAGATGGAAGAGCTCAAGAAACAACGAGCTACTGCTAAGAGAAGATTTACCAGAAAGTGCAATGCTTTCAAGGAAAGTGTGGACCAAGAGGATCCTACACCAGTGCTACAACACACTTATGATGAGGTTAGTCGTGCTTATAAGGAGGTCGAAAGTGCCCATGAAACGTACACAGAATATTTGAGTCGAACCGGGGTAGAGGAAAAGGTTTTAGATGAAGAGGATCAATATATCATTGACTTAGAAAGAAAAAGAAAGGAATGTCACATATTACTGGCTAGAAATCTGGAAAGGCAGGCAAGCGTGAATAATGTGAGTGCTAAAAAAGTCAAAGTTAAAGCTTTGGAACCTCCTACGTTTGATGGTGACGTGCGCGAATTTCCAACATTCAAGGCAGATTTTGAAAGGTTGATGAAAGATTCATTTGGGAAAGATCCATTCGCCTTGAAACAGTGTTTGACAGGTGAGGCACTGAAAACTGTCAAAGGTGTAGAAACCGACTATGATGAAATGTTTAAGAGACTTAACGAAAGGTATGGCAACAGTCGGAAAATCGTTGACGTGGTACTTTGTGATCTCAAGACCTTAAGAAAACTTGCTGATGGAGATACCAAGGGTTTTGTGAAAATGGTTGAAAAGGTGGAAAGATGTTGGCTAGATTTGAAAAGAATGAACCTAACAGCTGAAATGAAGACAAGCAACACGGTGAGTCATATAGAGAAAATTTTACCAATGACACAAAAACGTGAATGGGTCTTATTAGCTGAAGACATCACTGACCCTGATAAGATTTTTGATGAGTTACTTAAGTTCTTACTAAAGGAGAAAAGAGTACTTGAGTATATGGAGTCCAGCATACGAGTAACAGGAAACGCAGACAGATCAAATGTGCATAATGTTACAGGATCGCTCACCTCTGATCTCGGAGCGCAGGGTGATTCAGGTGACATAATCAAAGCTATAAAAATGCTTCAAGAAAACCAGGAGTGTCAAAGTAAGAAACTAGAGCAATGTATGACCAATTTAACTAACATTGCAACTAGTATGACCAATAACGGTACTAGTCAGAACACACTTGCAGAAAACTCAATTAGGTATAACTGCTGGTTACATGGTACTGATAATCATGATATCCTAGAGTGTGTAACATTTCAAAGACTAGATAATTACGGGAAGATAAATGCTCTACGGAGAAATGGCATCTGCTTTAATTGCCTCAAAGGAGTTCATGTGGCAAGTCAGTGTAACTTGAAAAAAACATGTGATGTTAGAGGGAACAACAGCATGCGCTGTGATAGACCTCACCACAATATGTTGCATCGAGCTCACGTAGAGGGAATTATGTTTCACAGCACAAGTCAAAGGCAAAGTACACCATTGATAAGAAAGACACTGTTAATGATCAGTAAGGTGCTCAGTCGTGGACGACCCATAACAACACTTTGGGATTCAGGGTCAGATATAACTATCATAACTCACACACTTGCTTCAAAGTATGGACTACAGAGTAAAGACGTAGATCTTTCGATGACTAAAGTAGGCAATGTAACTGAGAAATTCCCTAGTAAAGAATATATACTCCCTCTCACAGATAAGGATGGAAATGAATTACTTATAAGAGCAGTAGGAATGAATGAAATATCCTCTGATTTAGCAGAAGTTGACGTCTCTGAGGTTGTGAGCTTATTTAAGGAGCACAATATATCACACTGTGACATTGAAAGACCCAGTGGAAGTATTGACTTACTTATAGGTACTGACAATTGTGAACTATTGCCCACTGTTATAGGAACAAATGGCAAATTGCAATTAATGCAAAATCGGTTCGGGCTCTGTATCAGAGGTTCTCACCCACGTATTAGGTCCCGTGGTAACAGTAGCAGCCATGTTAGTGTCAGAGTGAATCATTTAGCAAACTTTTCTCATATCAATGATATATTGGTGGAGCCTAAATCTAGCATTAAAGCAAGTCTGGATGATTTCTTTCATATAGACAACCTAGGAACTCAATGTACTCCCAAATGTGGCAGTTGCAAGTGTGGTAAATGTGGTATTGGAAATAATAATTACTCTATAAAGGAGGAAAAGGAACTAGCTATCATAGAAAAGGGCTTACATTATGATGAAGCAAACAGCCAGTGGACAGTGGAGTATCCCTGGATAAAAGACCCAAGACTTTTGCCTAATAATATTTCTGTAGCTATCGCTAGAATGAAATCTACTGAGAAAAGACTTGTTAAACTAGGTCCTAACTACTCTAAATCTTATCAGGATCAAATAGAGGACATGATCATCAGAAATGTATGCAGGAAGTTATCTGAGAAAGAAATGCAATTTTACAATGGCCCCATTCACTATGTGCAGCATCACGAAGTTCATAAACCCGATTCACTATCAACACCTCTCAGGATTGTTTTCAATTCATCAGCATCATACATGGGCCATATCTTGAATGATTACTGGTGCAAAGGTCCGAACATCTTGAATAATCAGCTAGCTGTTCTGTTTAGATTTCGTCAAAGGGAGGTTGCAATTGTTGGTGATATCAGCAAAATGTACCACACCATCAAACTCAGTTTATTAGATCAACACACTCACAGGTTTGTCTGGAGGGACATGAGACTAAATGATGCACCCGACCATTATGCTCTCACAGCTGTAGCGTCTGGTGATAAACCAAGTGGAATTATAGCAATGCTGGCCTTGAAACATACTATTGAAATGAATGCAAACAACTATCCTAAAGTGGCTGAGATGATCATTAATAATACATATGTAGATGACATACTATACTCCACAAACACAAAGACTGAAGCTTATGATTTAATACGAGATGCTGAGAAAGTGTTGTCATCTGGAAACTTCAAGATAAAGCACTGGATAGTTTCTGGTGTAAATACTGAAGTTAGTAATGTTAACCTGTATTACTCTGATAAGGAGAAGATTCTAGGATTAATTTGGAATCCAGAGGAAGATTACTTCACATATAAGGTTAAGGTGAATTTCTCTGAAAAACAACGTAAAGTTCACATAGAGACCTGACTAGAGTAGATATTGAAGCCAAGCTTCCAGAGATTTTGACTAAGAGAATAATACTAAGTCAGGTCGCCTCAATTTATGATCCACTAGGACTTATTACACCGTTTACATTAAAGGCTAAAATCTTAATGAGAAAACTGGTAACTCAAAACAATGATTCTACCTTAAGCGAAGAGGTAAAGTGCAGGGGATGGGATGACCCATTATCAAATGATGAGAGAGAAACATGGAAGTCCTTCTTTTTGGAACTTTATGACTTGGAAACCATTTTCTTTAATAGATGTCTAAGACCTACATCTGCTATAGGAAATCCAATACTAGTAATATTTTCTGATGGTAGCAATCAAGCCTATGGTACTTGTGCTTACATTCGATGGAAATTGGGGTCTGGCAAATATGAGGCAAATCTCATTGCAGCTAAAGGTAGAATAGCTCCTACTAGACAACTAACTATTCCAAGATTGGAGTTATGTGGAGCTGTCTTAGCATGCCGACTAAGGGAGGTAATTGTCAAAGAATTCAATTGGACATTTGATTATGTGGTTCACATTGTAGACTCAGCCATTGTGAGGGCACAAGTACAGAAAGAATCCTATGGATTCAATACCTTTGTTGCAATAAGGGTTGCAGAGATTCAGACAAAATCCAGCCCGGATGAATGGTGGGGGGTCAAATCAGGAGATAACCCGGCTGATCTAACTACAAGGCCCACTTCCCCTACTTACTTAGGAAAGGGCTCAATATGGCAAAATGGTCCAGAGTACTTAAGGCGTGAAATGACAAGTTGGCCCATCAGTAAATATCTTAGTGAGAACTCCTTACCTGATAGAGTGGGTGTGACCTTCCTATGTAACTCGACAGAGAAATCTTCAAACCTGAATCTTAGTGTAATGAATATAGAGAAATACAGTAGCTACAACAAACTACTTAGAGTAACTGCCAGAGTATTCATGGTATTCAAAAACAAATCCTTCAAAGCCATGTTCATTAATCCACCTGCTGAGATGTTAAAATTCGCTGAGAAATCATGGGTTAAGGAAGTCCAGAAAGATATTCCTCCCGATTGGAATACCAGATATCAAAGATTAGGTCCCAGTATAAATGATGAAGGTATTATTGTAGTTGGGGAGAGAATATCGAAATGGCTCAAGGACAACTGGAACTGTAATAGCTTTACTCTTCTTATCTGTAAGCATCCTTTTTCCAAGTTATACATAAGGCATCTGCATAATATTGATCACGCTGGAACTGATGTAACCTTGGCCAAACTGCAAGATAAATACTGGATTCCTGGTGTTCGTAGAGAAATTAAATCTATCAAGAATAAGTGCGTAAAGTGCAGAAAATGGAGTAAAAGTTGTGAAGGTCAGAAAATGGGCCAGTTAATACCGGAAAGACTGAAGCCGTCTCCTCCATTTTATCACACATCCCTTGATTTGTTTGGCCCCATTTTGGTTAAAGACACTGTCAAGCGCAGAACAAAGTGCAAAGTGTATGGAGTAATATTCAACTGCCTTGTATGCCGAGCAGTTTACATTGATTTGACTGAAGGTTACAGCACAGAGGACTTTCTAACCACTTTCAAAAGATTCGTAGCTCTAAGGGGATTTCCCAAAATGATACATTCTGATGGAGGAAGTCAGTTGGTTGCAGCTAATAAAGAACTTAGACAAATGATGAGCACTTGGAATATGTCAGAGATTTTGCAGTTCGGTTCAGATCAAGGTATGACTTGGTCGTTTAACAAAGCTGCCGATGCCCCTTGGCAAAATGGATGTAGTGAGGCTCTAATAAAAGTGGTAAAAAAGTCTATCATGATGTCAGTAGGAGACAGCATCTTAACTTTTGGGGAACTGCAGACTGTTTTGTTTGAAGTAGCTAACCTTACCAATGAGAGACCAATTGGTATTAAGCCTGGAACTGACTTGGACCTTGGAAGCTACCTCTGCCCCAATGATCTTATTCTTGGAAGGACAAGCATTAAAGTTCCCTCTGATACATGGACTAATACTATTAATCCAAAACCTAGGTTAGAGTTTATTCAAAAAATTGTGGAAAACTTTTGGAGGAGGTGGCAACGTGATTACTTTCCTACCCTCGTAATCAGACAGAAATGGCATGTATCTAAAAGAAATGTTGTACCCGGAGATATTGTTTTGTTACAAGATAGTAATGCAGTAATAGGAAAATGGAAGTTGGCTCAAATAGTAGAAGCCACTCAAAGTCAAGATGGTAAAGTAAGGAACGTGACTGTAAGATACAAAAATCCTAAACCTGGTATGAAATATGAAGGTGAGCCTGATGTGATGGTTAAGAGGTCTGTTCACAAATTAGTGGTTCTACTACCTGTAGAGGAACAATGTATATAGGGATATTCTTGCTTGTGGGGGTGGAGTGTATCATCATTTCTTGATGATAGTTGGATTGTCTGTTATCTGCTTCCTTGTTTATTGATTTGTGTATTAATGTATTCCTGTACATATGAGAATTAGACTATAATTTGTGTATCAATGCATTTCTGTGAATTAGGTTCTGTGAAAGGTGCGCTAGCCGCACGTCTCTGTGACATAGTAACAGGGAGGTGAGGTGGCAGTCTGGGATGACTTGGTGGGTACGAGCGGTCGGCCAGGGTTAGTTGCCGCCCGACCTGCCTGGAGTGTTGTGCTACTGGAGCACTGGATATAATATTTAGGACGTGGAATTACTTTATTATGCTGGTATGTATAGCTGTGTTCGTTACGATAGTAGCTACAGTGTGTGACGGATTATTAGCTGGTGCTCATGTAAAATAATTAGTGTTCAGCAAGATTATTGTGACTTGTTGTGATTACAGTATAAATGTGATTGATAAGTATTTAGGGAATGTTTCGTGCATTACAGTTTATGAATATGGCTCTAAAGACTACTATGGCGGCAATCCATGTGCGGCTGGAGCTAATGTTGTGAGTTTATACAAATACTTACCATAAATAAATATCAGTGTTATGAAATAATTATGTAATTAATTATAGATTAAACTCAGCATATGGTAAATTTCATATTGTCTTAAATTTCATATTTATGTATTTATTATATTGAGTAAATGTCCTTCGCATTAAGGACATCTTGTACAACTATTGTTGTTTGGTTGTTGTTTATATACAGTTACTGAATTGATACGATATTTTGTTCAGGATATGTATTCATATGAAATTACTCAACAGGTCCAAACGCCTGCAATAATAAAGGAAGTTATGGCACTCCTTAAGTCGTATTAGTGGATGCCCCATACACTTTCTATAACTTAGACTCTTTCAATGGGGAGGTTTCAAGGCACTGTGTGGACTAGCACACCAGTAGGTCTTTTATTTATTTAAATTTATCTATATATAGGTTTACTGGCCTTAGCCAGTACTCTTTCCTAAAAAGGAACACTTCTGGACGCGACTGTGCATTGGAAAAGCTTTTAGTGTAGTTTATAGTTGGGTGTAGCACAAGTAATGCCTCTTGGTTCTACTGTGATTGAATATTTTTGCCACAATTAACAGTGAGAGACATAAGAATAAAAATGTATAAGTTGAGGTAAAGTAATATATTTGATGGAAACGCAAACGTAAAATGGCAAAAAGGAAAGAAATGATAATTGAAATTTTTGAAAGAATATCAATATCTTCATAAACGTAAAGGAAAATAAAAGTGAAATAGATAATAAGCAAATATAAAGCAGTAAATCAATGAATCAGAAATTTGATGAATGTCGAAAAGGGAAACATGTATATGCTACGAAAGGACCTGGCAATAATAGAACGATGTGATAGAAATCGTAATGTAGAATGAATAACTGAAATAACAGACAAGTGAACACAGAGTGGCAACCAATGGAAGTGTATGGAAGAGAAAGGTCAAGTCCATAAAAAACTTGGAAACTCAAAAGAGAAAAAAAGAAAGCAATTGTCACAAGAAGAAAATGAATAGAATTGAGGAGAAAATATTTGTAAACATCGTCTTACAATAGACTTGTTAAAGGAATGATGGATGTAAATTTAGATAGAAAATTATGAAATGAAAATAACAAATTAATGATAGCCTTGGAAACTGAAAGGAAAAAAAAAATCGTATAGTATGATAAATTGAAAATTATTGGGAAAACCTATACATAAATTTTCCTAAAACCAAACTAGAATAAAAAATGATGATTGTTAATCTTAAAGCTATGGAGGAATAAAAACGAATAGAGATGATTGAAAGTAATGAAAATGAAAACAATGTGTAAGTTAGAACAAACCAGTGGGAAAAATCTTTAAAAAAATAATATAAAAAAGAAAAATGTTTAAGGATAAAAGGAGGAAATACCGGAAAAAACAATTGATGACTGAAAGAACTCTTAAAAAATAGTTTCTATCTATACAACTTTTTTTTGCTCTTTTTTAATTTGTTTATGCTATGTCGTTTTATTTCTACCATCAATTTGTTTAAATTATTCCACTATGTTTTCTAAAGAGAGAGAAAGAGAGAGAGACAGAGAGAGAGAGAGAGAGAGAGAGAGAGAGAGAGAGAGAGAGAGAGAGAGAGAGAGAGAGAGAGAGAGAGAGAGAGAGAGAGAGAGAGAGAGAGAGAAAAGAAGAATATGATTAACTAATATTGTTGTTGCAGTGAGGGACATCCTTGCGTGGGTAGTACGGACAGGTCAGGGTAAGAAAAGGGAGTGACTCTTTTAACAGCTGGATCAGGAGTGGCGAGCCACACCTGGAACACCTCGCTCGTTTATTTCTATAACCCCAGCCTAGATGGCGCCACCATACAATTACACGTCATTT
Organism: Callinectes sapidus; assembly: GCA_020233015.1. Classification (NCBI taxonomy): domain Eukaryota; kingdom Metazoa; phylum Arthropoda; class Malacostraca; order Decapoda; family Portunidae; genus Callinectes; species Callinectes sapidus. Next base: position 5,691 of record JAHFWG010002526.1, on the reverse strand, counting down.
AACAACCACAAAGACCCATATGTTACTATCCTAAACAAGCTTACCACTATAAACAATATAAACATCATTACGTTTACAACCCAACATCCCCACTTAAACTAATGATGGGTACACCAACAAATTCCAGTCTGAACATTATTCACTGACCAATAATAGTCCTCATAAACTCACACAGTTTGACTTTAGATACAGGTTTGGTGAACATATCAGCAATGTTGTGATCAGATGGAATATGCACAAGTTGCAGCACACCTTTCTGAATTTCCTCCCTTATGAAATGATATCTAATATCTATATGTTTTGACCTCTGATGCTGGACAGGATTCTTAGCTAGTTTTATGGCACCTTGATTATCACAATACATAGTAAAACTGTTCATTGAGGTACCACCAGTCATATCCTCCAGTAATTGTAACAAAAACTTTGCTTCTTGTGTAGCAGCAGATAAAGCCATATATTCAGCCTCACAAGTGGATAAGGCAACTGTCCTTTGTTTCCTACTCTTCCAAGATACTAGTGGACCCCCACTGGAGAGTTGAAAACTATATCCAGTCACACTTCTGCGATCTTGTGCATTAGCCCAATCAGCATCACAAAAACATACCAAACGAAGTGGCTCACTTGACTTTCTGAACGTTAAGCATAGATCAATGGTACCTTTCAGATATCTTAACACATGTTTTGCCATAGTAAGATGTGTAGTAGTTGGACTGATCATATTCTGAGATAATTTGGTTACAATATAGCATAAATCAGGTCTAGTACACGTCATTACATATATCAAACTTCCAACTAGTCCTCGGTAGAGATTAACATTAACAAGTTTTGACTCATTAGTACTACTACAATCTTTATTCACATCCATGTTGCAGGGAGTATAAACAGGTTTACAATGTTGCATACCAAATTTCTCAAGCATCTTCTCCACATACTTAGCCTGATTCATCTTTATCACATCCTTGTCCCACACAAAATTTATACCAAGGTACCAGAAAATTTTGCCTAGATCTTTCATCTTAAATCTCTCACAAAGGCTGTCCTTCACACATTTCAGCTTGGAATCACTGTCGGTAGCAATTATGATGTCATCAACCCAAACTAATATAATGGTCATCTCATCATCAGTAATTCTGGTATAAACACATGGATCAGCAAGTGACTGAATCAAACCTAACTGAATTAAGTAAGAATGTAACAGTGAACTCCAATTTCTACTACTTTGTTTGAGACCATACAGGGATTTCTTTAATTTATACACCAATTTCTCACCAGCTCTACCTTCTACACAGAAACCTTTAGGTTGTTCAACATAGATCTCACAATCAATTGGTGCATTTAAATAGGCTGTCTTTACATCCATTTGATGAACAACCAGATCATGTACAGCTAGCTGCATTAAAGCCCTGACAGATGTGATTCGCGTTGTTGGCGAAAATGTTTCATGATAATCAATGCCTGGCTCCTGAGAATACCCTTTAGCAACAAAACGAGCTTTGTACCTTTCCTCATTGTTAGGACCTAATTTCAGATCATAAACCCATCTACTTCCTACAGCCTTTCTACCTTCAGGCAATGGAGTAAGCTCAAAAGTGTCATTTTCTTTTAGAGCATTCATTTCAGATTCCATAGCATCCTGCCAGCTATTTGAGTCTGAAGCTGTGATAGCTTCTTCATACGTAGAAGGTACATTGGCCAGTGTGTAACAATAATCAACTGTAGAATTCACATTATAGTTATCTATAGCCTCATCCATCTCGTCTCCCACAAGATAATCATCTAAACGCACAGGCTTACGCTTAATTCTCTCTGAGCGTCTAACACTCACAGTGTCTTCTGTCTGGTTACCGACTTCGGGCTCGACACTAGATTTGAAAGTTGGAACCCAGTCATACTCGCTGTCACTTGCTACATCTGACCCTACATCTACATTAGGCTTGGCAAACTTAACACATCTAACCTTCTTTACTGCACCAGTATCGGGAAAGTACACAAGATATGCTGGACTACCCTTATCATAACCTACAAAGATTCCTTTTTCACTTCTGGCATCAAGTTTCTTCTTATGTTGAACATAGGCATAACATACAGAACCAAAAATGTGCATATTGCTAATGTTAGGTTTTTTAGCTGAAAAGGCCTCAAATGGAGTTTTCTTGATCCTAGTATTATAACATTTGTTTCTAGTGTAAGCTGAAGCCATGACTGCATATGTCCACAGAAACTTTGGCAAATTAGACTCTATTAACAAACACCTGGCCATTTCAAAAAGGGAACGCCAACATCTCTCAACCGTACCATTTTGATGGGGTGAGTAGTAGGGAGCAGACATTTCATGTTTGATCTTGTTTTCTACAAGTAAAGTTTCAAATGCATTAGAAGTAAACTCTGTACCCTCATCACTTCTGAGACGTTTCACTGAACCATAGGGGGTAATGTCAGCAATGAAACGCTTAGTTGCCAGTAATGCATCACTCTTATGCTTGAGAAAATAAACCATGATAAGGCCTGAATAATCATCAACAAAGCTAAGTGCATACTTGAAACCATCCTTAGCAACCGGGTCAATGGGACCAGCTAAGTCACAGTGTACCAGATCTAACACTGATCTTGCACGCTCATCAGGTTCTCTGTTTCTAAACTGAGTCATTTTACCTTTAACACAAATCCCACAATCAAAATCATGCTTGCCAGTAATTTTCATTCCATTTACAACACTTTCAAGTTGCAAAATATCTTTCACATTACAATGCCCAAGGATTTCATGCCATTCCTTCAAAGTATAGGATGCCTTATTTGAAGATACAGTGTTGTTCAAGAAATACAGTCTTCCATGTTTCACAATGTTAAATTTTGTTCCATTTTTAGATACTAACTCAGCAGAATTTGGTTTGAACTCAACTGATGCCCCCTTTTCAGTGGCAGCTTGAACAGAGAAAATATCCTGCTTAAATGAAGGTACATACAGTGCATTTTCAAGAATTGCTGTCTGAACATTGCCGCTTGAATCAATCAGTGGAACACACGCATCACCCTTCTTTATGACAAGATTGTTTGTTCTACTGCCATCGGCTAGTTCAATAAAATGTTTCTCAGGATCAAACTGCTCGTCAAACTTCACAAACTTGGAGTCATCATTAATTATGTGAGTAGTGGCACCACAGTCAACCAACAACTTGTTCACTACAGCACATGAACCAATTTCTGAACTATGAAGGCCAACTTTGAATACAAAACTGTGGTTCTGACTGTTATCACTATAATCATCGTCATAATTTTCCACATTCTTGACAAAGTCTTTACCACTGTTACCACCTGAACTTTTCCGGCAATACTTTGTGTCATGTGAATTGCTATTACAGTTCTCACACCATCTCCTGTTGGCCTGGTTCGGTCTAGAAACACGACAATCTACTGATTTGTGACCTGGAAGACCACACGAGAAACATGAACCACTGAATTTACGAGACTCAACTCTCATCACTCTGTCATTTTCACCTTTTTCACAACACGACTTTTCTGTTTCTTCGAAGCTTCTGAGAGATACCTTGAACTCAGCAAACGTCACTGCCTTATCTTTCTGGGTAATGACAGTCACAAATGGTTTGAACTCTATAGGTAAACCCTTAAGCACCATTGCCACTAACAAGCTGTCACTAATAGTTTCACCAGACATTTTCAATGCGGTAGCCGCCGTCTCTGCTCTTATCACATAGTCTGTGACGCTCTCCGTTTCACCTTTCTGCAGCGTAGTGAGTTCAGTGTACAGCGATATAATCTTTGGTTTACCTTTTGACAAGTAGTGTTCTCGGAGAATCTTCAATGCCTGTCGTCCATTGTCCTTTGCATCACGCATCACAAGGGATAGGCTGCGGTCGTCCAAGAACTGAATCAACTCTGCATAGGCCTCAGCATTCTTGGAAACATCCGCAGGTGACGTGTCTGACGCCGGCGGGTCAATCACTTCATGTAACTTCTGGAGCCTCATGTATACCAACAGTTTCACTTCCCACAGCTCGTACTTGCGTTCATTACCGTCAAAGTACAGCCTGTGTCTGGGCCCATAACCTGTTGCAGTGAGGGACATCCTTGCGTGGGTAGGACGGACAGGTCAGGGTAAGAAAAGGGAGTGACTCTCTTAACAGCTGGATCAGGAGTGGCGAGCCACACCTGGAACACCTCGCTCGTTTATTTCTATAACCCCAGCCTAGATGGCGCCACCATACAATTACACGTCATTTAACAACCACAAAGACCCATATGTTACTATCCTAAACAAGCTTACCACTATAAACAATATAAACATCATTACGTTTACAACCCAACAATTGTTGAGTTTTTTTTTCTTGTTAAACTTGATCTATCAAATGAAATTCTAAACTTGAACTTATTGAAATTTATAATTCTTCTTTTTTTATTTGATTAGGTGAATTGTAATAATTTTTAGTAAAGTTTCCGAATCCTTTGAATATTCCAAACACTTATATTTGGTCAATTGTTCATTTAATCTATATTTAGTAAGGCTTACGAGTCCTTTCAATTTTCCAAGCACTTCTCTTTAGTAGGTTCGAGTTATTCGGTTAATATGCTTGGTTTGTTAAGATAGTCATTTGAATTTCATTTGTATAATTTATCGTACTATTCGGTTAATAAAACTGATTATGCTTAATAATCGTGTGGTGGGTCTGTGCAACGGGCGAGTCTTCATAGGTGTCAGGTCACGCTGTGCGCCATGCACCAGACACTGGAAGTAATAGGTGTCCTCTCAGGGGTGAGGAGAGCACACTTCATGCCGGTGTTTAAAGAATGGCGTGAGGTGGGTCTGTGGTACGGGCGAGTCTGCATGTCAGGGCACGCTGTGCGCCATGCACCAGACACCGGCAGTAATAGGTGTCCTCTCAGGGGTGAGGAGGAAACACTTCATGCCGGTGTTTGAAGAATGGCGTGTGGCGGGTCAGTGCTAAGAGCGAGTCTGTGTGTCAGGACACGCTGTGCGCCATGTACCAGAGACTGGCAGTAATAAGTGTCCTCTGTGGGATGAGGAGGGGACACTTCCTGCCGGTGTTTGAAGAATGGTGTGTGGCGGGTCTGTGCTAAGGGTGAGTCCGTGTACGAGCGAGAGTGGTGGAATGTTATTATTCTGCCGCGTCCCTCACACTTGAACTGAGGCTTTAGTGGAGAAGAGCCACGTCGCGAACAAGGATAAAATTCTCTAACTCCAAGGTTGCATCATCGTTATCACCTATTGTATCAACGCTGCATCGTTATTAAAATTTTCCTCTAGAGCAGTATCACGGATTGCTTGTCGTCGCATCGCTTTATGCGTTGCCATATCGTCATCGAAAAAAAAGTTTCGTTTCCCTTATCTCTATTAACAATATCATTACTACTATTGCTACTACTATCTTTACTACTACTAATATATATATATATATATATATATATATATATATATATATATATATATATATATATATATATATATATATATATATATATATATATATATGGGTGTGTATGTGTGTGTGTGTGTGTGTGTGTGTGTGTGTGTGTGTGTCTTACACATGTCTTGGCAAAATTTGATTAACTTTGCTCACTCTGTTCCCTCTCACATTTAAGATAGATATTTGAAACCATTATACATTTATTGTACCACTCATCCGTCAATCATATCCGCCATATCATATATATATA
>JAHFWG010000056.1:740741-752244 GCA_020233015.1 Callinectes sapidus | reverse complement strand
TACTTGGTAAACTAATAGCTTCTTATGCAGTTAGTTCGTTAGTAAATAGATTAGTAAAAAGGTATACAAGTAAAAAAGAAGTAGATTAAGAGGTAAGTAGGTAAGGAGGCAGATAAACAAGTAAGTAGAAAATATCAAGCAAGTAGGTACGTAGGTAAGTGTATGTGAGTAACCAGGTAAAGTATTCAGGTAGGCAGTTAAACAGATAGATACACCAATAAATGAGCGAACCAGTAGATAAGCAGGTAGACATGCAGATGAAATAGACAGTTATGTACCAGCTAAACAGGAAGGAAGCTCATTAGTTTGTTAATTAACGAGGTGTTCAGCCAACCTTAATTTACATCTCGCTAGCGAATGGGAAAACTGAGTGAGCTTGCCCGGTAGCCGCAGCACAACCCAAGCACGGCGCTCGACGCGGGAACATGTCGAGTTTATCCCTGAGAGTTTTGTGCGTGAGGCCTCGACGCGCAAGGAAGGGGTGGCTTGTGTGTTTTGCAGGATGCGGTGCGGCGTGGCGATGTAAAGGCATGGGTGGCGTTGGGCGCGGGTGGAGTGAGGCGCGCGATTATAAGACGCAGGTGGTGATATTGGTGATGAAGTCAGTAGTAGTAGCCATGAAGTTAGTGGTAGTGGTGGTGGTTTAGTGATGGTAATTGTGGTGGAGATGGTTGGGATAGTGGAGAGGTAAAAGGGGTGACGGTGTTGCCAAACGGGAGTAAAAAGAGGTGATGGTGAGGATTATGAAGGTTTTTGGTGGTTGCTTGGGCGGTGTTGTGCCGATGTTGTGCTTGTTGAGAGTAAAAGTGACCGTGATGGTGGTGGTGGTCGGGGTGCTGGTGACGGAATTGATGACGTCAGGTTGTCCTTCAGGGGAGTAACAAGGACGCCGGTGGGCCTTGATATTTTGTATCGCTTTACCTTCAGCGACGACCAGACGTGGTTTTTCCCCAGGCAGCGTACTTGTCTGGGGGCGGTGGTGAGGGTGCAGGCAGGGAGGCGCCCAAGGAGAGCCGGGGTGGCCTAGTGTGGAGTGCGAAAAAAAGGGAGGCAGAGAGGGAGGAAAGGCGTTTGTGTCTGGTGTGATGGGACAGGGTGAAGGGTGGGTGGAGGGAGAACATGGAAGGGGTAAGGTGATTGAGAGGGGAAGGGGTAATGATGTGCGTGGGTAAAGGGGATAAAGAGCTTGTCATGGGGGGGAGGAGTATGGGGAAAGGAGGGAAGTAATTAGGGAAATGAAAATGGGGTACATGGGTGTGGGTGGTGTTTTTGAAATGAGATACTGAAGGAAATGAGGCAATGAACGGGGGACAAGGATAGACGGTGATACAGATGAGGGAGAACTAGTGAAATGAGCTAGAAGGGAGGGACGATGAGGAGAAAAATGAATGTATGGAATGGGGGGAAAGAGGAAGGAAAAATTAAACTTAAAACGGAACCGACGGAAATTAGTATGGAGACACAGTATTGCAAAATAAGGTATGTACATTCTATTCTCATTTTGCTCGCCACTATAAAGCAGGAGCAGAACTAAAAATAAGACACGTGCCGTTACGGTTGCGACACATCTATAGTCGATAAGGAATTGTGAGGACGTTGGAAACAAATCAATGACTGCGTGAGTCCTCTTTACCTTCTTGAACTGTAACCCTTCGTATCTCGGTATCACAAGACAACACTCCAACTTCTACGTACTCTATACAGAAGGTCTCTTCGCATTATTGCAACACTATATACACATGCGTACACCAGTGAAATTGCAGAAATGTATGGCCATAAGTACCAACCCTAGACTCGAAGTCCCTGACAGGGTAAGAAGTAAAGGCATGCCGTGAATGATCGCCCGTCACCCTTAAATGGAGTGAGTCTGCTGACCTCCTAGACTCTGTCCCGCTATACGGTATCAAATACTTAACTACCTATCAACAGGACACGATCTCTCCTCTGGTCTACCTTCTTTACCTCAAGGAAACTCAAGCGCCCCAAGCTCCTGACAGTAATCATTATTCTGTTCCCCGCTGGGTCCAAGGTCCGCTGTTCTGCTGTCTTCGCCCCGGTACCAGTTGTTCTCATGCCCACGACCTTGGAGCGTCAGGCGTTTCCACCACGTGACTGAGGCATTATTATTATTTTCCAACTGATTACTTGCATTATATATACCTCGCACATGATTTCAAGGTATAAAAGAAACAAGTATTTAACTTCAGAAGGCTTTGGGTATTCCACTAACCAATAGATTTAGTTTCATATCTCAATGTTCGCTGACAGGTTTGGTTTTTATATTCTTTTACTGACCATGCTGGTAAACAAACCTCCACCTTTGCTAGGCCTAATAGCGTAAAGCCACTTCTAAAAACAACATCATATACTTGTATGTTTATACCAAACGTCCTTGGACAGCCAACCAAAACTTTTCACATTACCAGCAGCCTCACCTCGTTGTCTGTTCTATTTTTCTTAACATCAAGTTCCTCTAGTCATCATCAACTTTTCTGTCAATGTTAAACCATCGCTTCGGGCGCTTTGCCTCCACCTGGTGAGGAAATATGTGAGTATCTGGACTCGCCTAATTATAATATACTTTTTACCAAACATATTGCGGCAGTGATTGCTTCTGACATTACAGTGCAGCATACATGTATTCCCTTACACTGATGGCAAAGTTCATTGTAATCCTGGTTCAATAATCTTTCCCCTTGTGTTTCCGAAATAAGGAGAGGCAGACCTTTAAAGATTTTGTAACACTCAGTATCCTGAAATCGCATTTTACTACGTACAATTGATCCGAAAATCACTTCAACTCGCGGAAAGATTTTTCACTGGGTTTCAAAATTCCGTGACTTATTTGTGCCCTGTTCAAGATTTCTGTTATTTACGTTACAGAAAACGTTTTCTTTCCTATATTTTTCTCCGCTGTTCAAACTAGGTGACGTAATCATTATCATAAACTGTTTGCACAAATGTTCCCATACGAAATAACATTCATCTTAAGTTTTCTCATTTTTTGTTTTCCTCCATCTTATTGAAATATACTACATATAATAAAAAATTTTTTTAATATTTTATGCCTTCCTTGTACTTTAAACTTTTCTTATGGAATTCTTCGCAAGATTAAGAAAACGATCTTTCGTGTGTACAATCTGCTTGGCCACAAAATTTTCCGGTTCTATGAACACGCAACGTTCCCTTTCCTTATAATATGATAGATTTTTTCTTTACTCTTCCAAGCCATTGAAAATATTATTATTTATTCATTGTTATTCATTCACATAGCATTTCCCTTTAGTTCTGCGATATACACTCAAACTATAACGATTGCAATCCACAATTATCTATCTTGCCAAGACGAGCGACCCTCCAAACAAAAACACTGTAATTTCCTCGGATCCACAATCAAATTCTCTGTTTTAAGAGAGTACAAATTAGCTTGTATCTTTCCTCCTTCGTCCTCGGATAATTTGTGTCTGCTTCTGTGTTCCCAACTTGTTTCTTGCGCATTAAAGCAAGACTTGCATCAAGACACCGTAAGAATTAAGCTTTTTTGGCACTCTCACTCTCTTTGATTATGGGAGTGCGAGTTTTTCTCCTTATAACTTGCTGTACAGATCTTACTCAATCTTATCATCTTTGTATAAACAATATCGTATAAAGAAAATAAGATAAGAATTTAAGAAAAAAGAATGGTGAGAAACAAAGGAAAAATAAAGAAAAGGAAAGAAGGAAAGAAGGAAAGGAATACGAATCAGTATATATGCAGTTAGACTCACTAATTCACCTCGAGGTATTTGTAATAAAACACACCAGGAATATTCTGCAATTCTCATCACGTATCGTTCACATCAATAACACCGTGATGGGAAGAAAAAAAAAAGAGAAGAAAAAGACTTACTCTCTCATTAGCCGATGGTTTTTATGCTTGAAATCGTCTCTAGTTTTTCGATCGTGACTAAAAAAGAGAACAAAAAATATTTAAATGTTGATTCTTCCATTTCTTGTTTATTTATTTTTTTTTTATTTCCACTTATTTCTCTACATATCTTATCTATTTATTTTTTTCATTTATTGTCATTTTTTAAGAGATAAATTTTTGTTTTCATATTTGACACTCATTCATTTATCATTGAGGTTGAATTGTCTTACACTGGATTCCTTCACCAGCTAATAATAATGAAAAGAAAAATGTTTATTGAATATTTCATACTTCAAATTTATCTGCTCCAGCATAAGGCAGCCACGACTTTGACCTCATGTTACAGTATAAAGGTGTTCAAAAGGTACAAAAAATAAGGAAAAATATACACGAAAAATGACGAATAGAATAAAAAATAAGCATCAATAACAAAGAAGGAATGTCTGGCAAGTCCTTTGATTTTTACGGTGGTTTTTCTACGCAGCTCGCGATGTGGACTCACTCTAAGGACCTGTTTGGGGGTTCTCATTTATAAGTGTCAAGAAAAAAACAAATGTCCCCGGATCCCCACCCATGTCACCCCATCGCCCCTTTCAACCAGTTCACGCCGAGGACAGGAGGTGGAGAGGGGGACTGGGGATGGAGGAGGAGGGCTGCAAGGATACATGTAAATGGGCAAAAAATAAATAACAAATTATCCATCAACAACATAGCAGGCTGGACCAATAGCAAGGCAGCAACAACACCCAGATAATCATCAGCTAAAAGAAGAAGAAGAAAAAAGCTGAGGAAAGCAAAAGACCTTCAATAACAAAAGGAGGGAAAAAAAACAACAGAAAAATCCTTCACCGAAACAACAAACAGGGAGAACAGAGAGATAGAACACCAGATTAGAGTAAAAAAAATAAAGGAGGTTACAATTACGAACAATGCAATCATCCAAATTACCCATCTCGTTACCCGAAAAAAAATAAATGAATAGAAAAAATAAGGCTACGCTGTACATTCTGCACAAATCTAGAATAAATAAGAACATGTACTCATGCAAGTCCTATCTAATAGATAAAGTTCCGCAGATTCAAAAAAAATTCTTATGATATAAGTTAGTAATCAGTTATTTCTTTGTAGTCCAGCTCTTATGAAGGAAAGAATGCATCACTCTTCTTGGTTTTTGCAATAGTCACTCCTGTCATTGAGATTCCGGGTAAATACCGAAGCTGTAAGATCCCTAATACTGCGACACCCGTGGGCACGTGTCCACACACACGACACACGACACACACATACACACACACACACACACACACACACACACACACACGAGCCAATACCCTAGGAGCATTGATAACGAACTATATACTATGCCTAGATAAATATAACTATGGATGTGCGCGCGTATACACACACACACACACACACACATACACATACACACATACACAGAGGGCGAGGCGAGACAGACACCGGTGGGTACTCGCGTTGTACGGAGACGAAAACAGGTGACTCCGCCCCTTTACACGCCTCCCGAAGGACACTGGCCGAAGGACGCGACGGCCCACGCACTCCACTGGTCTCCGATGCGCATTTATGAAGCTAAGAGGAAATATCGCAGACGAATCACGCCACGAGGAGCCAAGACCCGCTGGAGGCGAACACACAGAGGGCGCTTCAAGAGACACTCAAGAAAGGAAAGCAAAAGTGACCGATAAGTGGGAAAGACAGACAGACAGGCAGCCAGAGGGAGGGGCAGAGTGGCAGACGAGCGACGGGGCAGACGGGCAGGCGGGCAGAGGCGGAGCACACTGGCGAAAGAAGCCACGTGGTCGCCCCAAGAAAAGCACCAAATCTTTGTTTTCTAGCTCCAGTTTTTCCATCCACTTCACCACCAAGGTAACTCAAGACAGTCTCCCATATAATTAGTTCCTGTTACCTGTACCAAAGGTGTTCCCAGTAAGGTCACATGGTTTGGTTTTACACCGTTTATTTTTGGCACACTTTGTTGTTCAAACTGGCGGCGTCTACGTCGTCTAGACCCAATCCCCATGCGTCCCCCTGCCCCCTCACGTGTCTCTCTCACCAGCCTGTGCCCCCGCCATCACCCTCAAGGTCTCTGCGACATCCGTAAGCACGTTTTCTTGTCAAGATGCACTGGGGAGATGGAGACTTCTCGCCGTAAGCCCCATAGCCTCTCTCCCTGCCGGCCATCCATACTCACCATTCACGGTATCGACTCCCACTCGCCTTCCCCCTCTCACTCACATCCTACCCACTCACAATATTCCTAAAGATGCAATTTCTTGCACCACCGTGGGTACCAGCAAGCCAACGAACGAACGAACACACACACACACACACACACACACACACACACACACACACACACACACACACACACACACACACGCATTTTTACTTACACAGTTACACACTATCCCTCCTCCTCCTTTCCCCTCCTCCTCATCCTCTGCCCTCCTCCTCTTCATCCTCTCTCCTCCTCCTCTTCCTCGTCTCCCCTCCTCTTCATCCTCTCCCCTCCTCTTCCTCGTCTCCCCTCCTCTTCATCCTCTCCCCTCCTCTTCATCCTCTCCCCTCCTCCTCCTCATCCTCTCCCCTACTGCTCCTCTTCCTTTCCCCTCCTCCTCCTTCTCCTCCCCCTCCTACGTAATATATATAAAAAAAACAGTATCTGGATACCTCATCCTGTGCGAGGAGGAGGAGGAGGAGGAGGAGGAGGAGGAGGAGGAGGAAATGTAAATGTTTCTAAAAAAAAAAGGCAGGGGTGATGGTGATGATGCTGGTAATGGGGTTGGTGGTGGTGATGGTGATGGTGGTGATGGTGATGGTGGTGATGGTGATGGTGGTGGCGGTAATGGTGGTGGGGTTGGTGATGGTGGTGGTGGTGGTGGTGGTGTCATCATTTTTATTCTTCCTCCTCCTTACCTCCCTCTCCCCCCCCTCCTCCTCCACCTCCTCTTCTTTCACCTCCTTCTCCTTGTCACGCCTTACCTGTGAAAAGAGAAACAATTATGATACCAAACATAATTACAGAAGAGGAAGAAGAAGAAGAAGAAGAAGAAGAAGAAGAAGAAGAAGAAGAAGAAGAAGAAGAAGAAGGAGAAGAAGAAGAAGAAGAAAAAGAAGAACAGCAATAACAACTACAACAAAACAAAAACAAAAAAATGATGTTGCAGTAATAAAAATAATAATAATAATAATAATAATAATAATAATAATAATAATAATAATATTAATAATAATAATAATAATAATAATAATAATAATAATAATAACAACAATAATAATAATAATAATAATAATAATAATAATAATAATAATAATAATAATAATAATAATAACAATAATAATAATAATAATAACAATAATAATAATAATAAGAACAATAATAATGATAATAATAATAATAATAATAATAATAATAATAATAATAATAATAACAATAATAAGTAGTATTAATACATGTAGTAGTAGTAGTAGTAGTGGTAGTAGTAGTAGTAGTAGTAGTAGTAGTAGTAGTAGTAGTAGTAGTAGTAATTGTTGTTTTCCGTTGAAACAAACAAGTACAAAAACTATCAGAGAGAGAGAGAGAGAGAGAGAGAGAGAGAGAGAGAGAGAGAGAGAGAGAGAGAGAGAGAGAGAGAGAGAGAGAGAGAGAGAGAGAGAGAGAGAGAGAGAGAGATAAGGAATAGGGGGGGCAGAGGGGAGGGTGAGTGTGTCCTAAGGTTTGTGGCGTCGCTACTCGCTGGTCAGTGATCGGTGGTTGGTCATCCCGCCATGCGCCACACCACACCACACCACAGTGATAACACCACGCCACGCCACGCCACACCACACCGCACCTCACCACACCGTATCGTACCGCACAGCGCCACGCCACGCCACGCCACAGCACACCACGCCACACCACACCACACCGCGCCCGCCACGCCAGGCCACGCCTCGCCACGCCACGCCAGGCCACGCCACACCACACCACACCGCACTGCACCGTACCGCGCCACGCCACGCCAGGCCACGCCACACCACAGCACACCACAGCACAGCACGCCACTCCACGCCACACCACACCACACCACACCGCGCCGCGCCACGCCACTCCACACCACACCGGACCGCAACGCACCGCACCGCACCGCACCGCGCCACGCCATGCCACACCAGGCCACGCCACAGCACACCACATTATGCCACACCACACCATGCCACGCCACACCACATCACATCACACCACATCACGCCACACCACATCACACCACACCACACCACATCACACCACATCACGCCACACCACACCACACCTCACCACACCTCACCACACCACACCACATCACGCCACACCACACCACACCACACCTCACCACACCACACCACATCACGCCACACCACACCACACCACACCTCACCACACCACACCACATCACGCCACACCACACCACACCACACCTCACCACACCACATCACGCCACACCACATCACACCACACCACACCACATCACACCACATCACGCCACACCACACCACACCTCACCACACCACACCACATCACGCCACACCACGTCACACCACACCGCACCACATCACACCACATCACGCCACACCACACCACACCACACCTCACCACACCTCACCACACCACACCACACCACACCACACCACACCACACCTCACCACACCACACCACATCACGCCACACCACACCACATCACGCCACACCACATCACACCACACCACACCACATCACACCACACCACACCACATCGCGCCACACCACATCACACCACACCACACCACATCACGCCACACCACACCACACCTCACCACACCTCACGACACCACACCACGTCACGCCACACCACACCACACCACACCACACCTCACCACACCACACCACATCACGCCACACCACATCACACCACACCACACCACATCACGCCACACCACACCACATCACGCCACACCACATCACACCACACTACACCACATCACACCACATCACGCCACACCACACCACACCTCACCACACCACACCACATCACGCCACACCACGTCACACTACGCCAAGCCACGCCGCGCTGGGCCATGCCACGCCGTACCACATTACGCCAAGCCATGCCGCGCCGCGCCACGCCACGCCGCACTGCACCACACCGCACCCCACCGCACCACACCGCACCACACTACACCACGCCTCGCCACACCACACCACATCACGCCACACCACACCACACCACACAACGCCACACCACACCACATCACGCCACACCACGCCACACCACACCACACCACGCCACACCACACCACGCTACACCACGCCACACCACGCCACACCACACTGGCCTGACGTGTCCTGCGTGGTGAGGCGGGTAGGAGGGAAAGGGGGGCGAGAAACAGAATGAAGAGAATAGGACGATTAAATGAATAAATAAATAAATAAACAAATAAATAAATAAATGATGAAGTATTATAAGACGAGAAATGGGAGCATATCGCTATCACTGCTGCTGCTGCTGCTGCTGCTGCTGCTGCTGCTGCTGCCGATATAATACTATCCAAGAATAATAAATTATTTGATTACCCAAAAATAGAACTTTTAATTTGGCGGTTCCTAAACAGTATCAAAAGAGTTAGCCAAACCTACAGCATCAAATGAACTAAAACACACACCCACCCACTCACCCACCCACTCACCCACTCACCCACTCACACACACACACACACACACACACACACACACACACAGACACGAAGATAGATAGATAGATAACTATTAACCACAGTTACAGTTACATTTGAATGAATTTAATAAACTAATAAATAATAATGCTCACTAGAAAACTAGTAAAAGTAAAAAGAAACTTAAAGTACATGGAAAAAAAAAGAATCAACATAACATATAACCAAATTTAATAAAGAAAAGTAACTATGCGGTCCACAAAAATGACGACAAACTTTAAACGTAGACATTAAAGACAGACTATTACTATACATTAGAAGTATGAACTAAACCAAACCAGAGCTAAATGACAGCCACTGCTGAAACGAAAGAAAAATCTATTCCGTCATTACCATTCTAGCAATGTCAAATCCATTATACTCATTACTGATATGATTTAAGAACATCATGAACAATTTTACAAACGACATCGTATGTGTACTTATCAGTGAACAGTTCCTCAACCCTAGTTAAACCAACACTTTGTCTAATACCACTCGTAACGGGACAATTCTCAACAACAACAACAACAACAACAACATGCCACTCACTCTGTCTGAAACTCTCTCTCTCTCTCCACACACACACACACACACACACACAGACAGACGCTCCTCTCTTGGTAGCTGACCCCGGCCACGCCTGTTCCACCTTCCTGTTTCAATTCGCAAGTTATGACTCGATACAGGAAGCGAGTGAAGGCCATTCTAAAACAATCGTTCACCGTATAATATGACGTTCCTTGTACTATATACCGTGAAGCGTATAATTGGGATTCATATGACGGTACTATACTACAGACCTTGAACCAGTAGACGCTGTGATACGCTCATACACATTTTGCATTAAATCATTCATGTCCGGTACATTCGTATCTCTAAACCTTCGAATAGCCCTGCTCAGTGTTGTATTACTTCTAGTAGCTATTTATATTGAAAACATCAAGGGACCATCTGTCAATTTCAACCTTTCTAATATTATCATTTTTGAGTAAAAACTGATATTGTTTGAAGTTCACTAAGCGTGGCGTAACATATGTACATCATTGCATTGGGAGTAGATTGTCTCACTCTCAGAAGACACTTCAATGGCCAATTCTAGAGTCTAACACTGGGTTTCATTCAGGTCAGCTGCCACCCATGACTCGCAGCCATACAATAACGATGAAAAATGGAAATGATTCCATTAGGTGCCGCAACAGCTTAGGTCATTTGGCACCACCAGGGTTAACGGGAGAGCGCTACATCTCCCACTGGGCAACTAGGTTTGGCAAGGATTCCAACCACAATAATGATGATGACATCATTAACGCCGCCTCCAATACTCTTCCTTTAACGATAAAAAGAAAATCATTATTCTTTTTAACAAAAGAAATAAATGTAACTACATGGTATAGCTTGTTTTCTGCACACACACACACACACACACACACACACACACACACACAGGATGTTTTTTTATCATCCGGTGGTGAATAATAATACTATCTTCACAAGTCGCGCGCGCGCGCGCGCCCACACACACACACACACACACACACACACACACACACATGCGTAAATTTGAAAAAAAGTATTCTTCATTAACAAGGACGAGAGAGAGAGAGAGAGAGAGAGAGAGAGAGAGAGAGAGAGAGAGAGAGCGAGAGCGAGAGAGAGAGCGAGAGAGAGAGAGAGAGAGAGAGAGAGAGAGAGAGAGAGAGAGAGAGAGAGAGAGAGAGAGAGAGAGAGAGAGAGAGAGAGAGAGAGAGAGAGAGAGAGAGAGAGAGGGCGAGAGAGAGAGAGAGAGAGAGAGAGAGAGAGAGAGAGAGAGAGAGAGAGAGTTTTCATGTAAAATGCAGCAAGAAAAAAATATTCTCTCTC
>JAHFWG010000056.1:718004-738912 GCA_020233015.1 Callinectes sapidus | reverse complement strand
TCTCTCTTATATAAGATGAAGATTTAAAACGCGTTATTTCCTTGTTCACCACTTCTATTTCCGCGCTTTATTAATCCTTTAAATAAATGATGATGTAAGAGTTATCCCTCCTCTCCTCTTTCTCTATTTTCCGCAAGTCTTCTTTCTTTCCTCCTCCTCCTCCTTCTCCTTCTCCTCCTCCCCCTCCTCCCTCCCTCCTCCTTCTCCTACTCCTCCTCCTCCCTCTCCTCCTGCTCTTCCTCCTCTTCCTCCTCCTCCTTCCACCCCGTAGGCAGCCAAAGACCCTGAAGGTCAAGGCTACGGAGGACGAGATAGGAGAGAGAGAGAGAGAGAGAGAGAGAGAGAGAGAGAGAGAGAGAGAGAGAGAGTCTGACTTGAGGGTCTTGAATTTCCACATGGACAGTCTTTGTTCTCTCGTCCACCAAATATAGTGGTTGAAAAATAAGATGGATATGAGAAGGATGTACAAACTTTGCATTTACCTCCAGCGATGCGAAAGGAAAGAAATGCCACAAGAACGAGAGAGAGAGAGAGAGAGAGAGAGAGAGAGAGAGAGAGAGAGAGAGAGAGAGAGAGAGAGAGAGAGAGAGAGAGAGAGAGAGAAGCAAGAAAACAGATAACATAGACAAAACAGATATCAACAAAATGAACCAGCAGAAAAAAAACTGAAAAACAAACAAACAGACAGACAGACAACCAGGCAGGTAGACAGACAGACAGACAACCAGGCAGGTAGACAGACAGACAGACAGACAGACAGACAGACAGACAGACAGGGAAAAATTATGTACTTAATTGAGGCAGCCAGGGACTTCCTAACATCCGGTCGACGCGGCATATTTTCAACCGAATGGGTCAGCTGAGGGCGTGGGAGGGATGGGCGTTGAGGGGAAGACAGAAAGGGAGAGGGAGGAGGGAGGAAGGGAGGGAGGGATGGAAAGGGCGGAGCGGGAAGGGCGGGTCGGAAACATAAAGAGGGACTGACCAACAACGAATTTTTCTATGAACCCTCAAACCAACAGCTGCCCATCCATCGGAACTGAGAGGATGGGAGGAGGAGGAGGAGGAGGAGGAGGAGGAGGAGGAGGAGGAGGAGGAAAGAGGCAGGGCTATGAGGAAATGGATACCTACCCAAATATTCAAAAAGGTAAGGAATAACTATAAAAAGCCAACAGATATATACATGACAGTCCTTGTATAAAAACATAATTTTTCATACCCACTGATTATATTCTTAGCCATAATTATTTCACCTTTTCAACCCCCTTATTAACTCGGCACTACCAATGATGTTAGTGATTGCTCATTCCTCAAGAGTCAAGATGATGTCATTTTTTTGAGACTGATAAAACTGAAAACTTACAAAAACATATGAAGTGGAAAGAATTATAATGAAAATTTGCTATGATATGAAACAGAATGGTTGTATAAGTTTTTTTTATAGGTTATCGAGTAGACCAGCTCTCTCTCTCTCTCTCTCTCTCTCTCTCTCTCTCTCTCTCTCTCTCTCTCTCTCTCCATAACTCCTCTTTTCTTTCTTTCTTTTTATTCCTCCCTCTTCCCTCTTCTAGTAACTCCTTCTCGCTTCCTTTACCCTCCCTTCCGTCATTCCCGCTCCATCTCTCCAGTTTTCCTGTCTCCCTTCCTTTCATTTCTCTCTCTCTCCCTCAGTGCCTCTTCAGACTTCAGACGAAACCAACAACAGAGGCTGAACGAGATACCAAAGCCATACGCCACAACAACCAGTCAGGAGTACCGACACGCGCCGACCATGACGTGTATTGAATAATATAATCAACAGCCATCGAAGTCAACACACCTTTGAAAGCTCGTGTCTTCTCAGAACGTATCAATACACCTGCGTCAAGACTGGCCCGGGAAATTGATGCTTTTTTTTAATATATGTACACTGAAGCTGTTTGTTTCCTTCTTGTGTGGCAATGACGTTAGTTTCCCATATATGTGTGTCGCTTTCAGAAGGGATCAGTAGAGCACACAAATCCCTATCTGTCATTTCTTATGATTCATCGATTCATCCCGTCAGATTGTTTTTCGTGGTCTTGGTGAGATCAGAGCAAATAGGGTATAGTAGGGAGGAAGGGAGGGAGAGAGGCAGGAAGGAAGTAGAGAGGCCGGATAAGTCTGTAGCGGCAGGAGGGAGGCCAGGATGGGACAGAACCGTGACGTCCACCACAATCAACCTCAGATGTGTTGCGACGCGGAGTTCCTCATTACTGCGTTCCACTCTCCCCTCAGCCAATGCAGCACACTCCTCGTTCGTGTTGTTCCTTGCCCGAGTCAACAGAACTAACAGCAAATTTTAATAACGAGAGCTCTTTGTCATGCGGAAAATTGTTCATACTTTATTACGCTCCAATAAGGATAAACCTTCATCGGACCTGCCAGTAACACTTCCTTATTGCTTCCCGCGCTGGTGTTCTCGAGGTGACAAGCAGCCTGGTGTGAAGCTTGTTTGTCCCTGTCCCTCAAGGATCAGACACACGCGCACTACCTCATGACGTCTCCATTGAGGAGGGCGACATGTCCCTGGGGGCACTCTCCTGGGTTCCCTCCCTCCCGTTAACATACTCAAAATACCCAGCTGGAAAAAAGCCGCTCGATTACAACCGAGACAGAGAGAAAGAAAAAAGCTGTAACTCTCAGTTTCACTTTCCGTCACACCCTCTCGCAAAAACTTCCGTGACGGGATTCAGCTTGCAGTCCACCCATTCCCCGGCCCCCTCAACGTTCCCTTCCAGGCCCGCTATATGTACCCGCCTCTTCCTGTTAAAGTCCCCTCCATCTCCCTCAACTTCGCCCTTTGCGCGCCTCTTCCTGCTATGCCCGAGGAAGTACTCGCCTTCAATTTAACTCAACAGAAAAAAACTAAGAGTAACGGAAGCAGTCGTCATTCCTCGAGTCATACACGAGGCGCCAATCCCCACAAGCTGCAAGAAAATGCGTTCTTTGTGAATCCACAGAGGCGTGTTGTGACTCGCTGACCACCATCCAGAAGGCTGCGTCAGACATACCACCGAGCGTCTATAGAGAGTAAAAGTGGCCGGCAAACACGTGTGTACCAACGCGGGCATCAAGGTCCGCGCCACACACACACACACACACACACACACACACACACACACACACAGCAGACCAGTACACGTGCGATGACCGTGCCCCACCCATCTCGCACGCCCTGCCCATGCCCTCCATCACACCCCGCCCACACGCTCGCCCTCGTAACAGTCCTCACCGCCAGGCACCCTTGGACTCGACTAACTGTCTTGCATTTGGGTAAGTAGTGTTCAGCCTCCTCCCTCGTCCCTCCTTCCCGTCCCTCGCTGCCCCACACCCATCCCTTCCTCGACCCTTTCGCTCCCCCCCCCGACCCGCCCACACCCGCATCCCCACCCTCGCCCTCCATCCTGCTTGTGCTTGCGATTATGAGCAACAATAAGGTCGCTCCAGTAAAAGTAAAATATCGTGATTACTCAAGTGTCACGATGTGAAACGTTTTCAGGCGGTGAAAGAGGAACACTGATTTAATAGAAAACGGAGAGCAAAGCGGAAAGCGAAAGTGAGGAGTGTTTGTCAAAACGGGGAGTGTAAGGAAGAGTGAAGGGGCAGGGGACAGGGGGCACCGCAAGGCTAGCGGGCGCACCTTCAGCTTCAACCAAGGTGAGCCGCCCCCTGCCTCGGTACCTCACGACAGAGGAGGTGAAGACAAGGTCGGATGCGAGACCTAATCTTGCTCTTGCTTTAAACTTTGATCTTAGGGAGACACGCGGCTTCCTGGAGCGCGCGAGGCCCGGGAAAGATGAAAACCAACATCACCACACTTACTGTGACTACAATTAAGAACACACCAATGCGTTGCACAACATGGCCTTTCATGAGACCACACGTCAAGACGCATATGCCAAAATCTTTAAAGAAAAAAATCACCAACCTTCTCTCATGGTCGCCTGCTATTGTCTGTATCTTAAAAATAAATGGAAAAAATATTGTCAATGTCAAACAGTGATAATACACGAGGAAAAAAAACATAATGGCATCATTGTATTAAGCGGCGTCAGAGGTTGTCAGTGACAGGTCTGTCTTGCCGCTCTCACGCCTTCCCCGCGGCCCAGGTCGTCCCTCCCATGAACTGTCGAGGCGCTGTGTGGCCTCCTCGCCTCCTTGTCTAGCGCACGATCGGCCGATCACTGCAAGCATCCCCTCCCTGACACATAAGCGAGGCCGCCGAGTTATAAACAAAGCAGACCAGAAAGAGAGAGATCTTCAAGAGACCCAAAGCACAATATGAGAATAAGAATTATGGAAATTAAAAGTGGAGAAGCAAAAGTAGATCTGTGTAACACCTTATAGAGACACACTTTCCTACATATCATCACTGATTGAAAAACACATTGTTTCTAAGACTTCCTTGCAGGGCTGTGAAAAGTAATCGACACTGAAGAACACTATGGAGATGAAAGGGATGTTCGTGGCGAAGATGTATTTAGGAATTCGAATCACTAAGTAGACACACTTGTGGCGAGTGCGGAATGTAATGGTGTGCTCATCCCACCATGACTATGAAAATTAATAAGTACAAATCCAAAGAAGTGAAAGTGAAAGGAACAGTAAAGGATGATGACTTGAAAGACAAACAAAGAGAAGTATGCTGAAGGAGAGCAGCGAGTTGAAAGAAGGAAGTGACGAATGCCGCCTCTGAGGGAAATGCAGGAGTTATGCTATACGTGTGTTGATAGAAGGAAGTAAACAAAAGCCTTCATCTACTCTGCAGGAAGACTCCCTACTCCTTGCACACCATGTCCGGCAGTCCCACAAGGCCACTGCCGTTACCGTCCACCAGAACTCACCAAGGCTACGCGCGCTAATAATTGCCGTTCATACACCAATTTATTTGACGCCATATAGATATAGGTATTTCTTTCCCTTCAAGGTTCCAGCATGGGAGTGGGGTAGTGACCATTATCCCTCACCCTAGACCACCTCCATCCTTAGCCCGCGCCTTCTTTCCTCCTCTTGCGTCGTCCTTCTTCCTCAAGGGTGTTGCATTTGTGCCCAAGGATAATGTAGGTGTGCTCAAGGATGAGGCAAAATAACGAGTGGAAGCCGTACGTACAAAGGCTGGTGTTGATCGTGGTTGAGATACGGGCCAGCCCCGAGCCTCGGCCTTGTCGCCGCTCAGCGTCACGAGGCAATGATCATTTTCAGTTTTTTTCTTCAATCTTTACTTGCGTGCCGACCTTCTGCGTTCCTCGTCACCCATCAGTACGGCATGTGCCCTTCCGCAAATCAGGGCCGGGAAAGGTTCAGGTGGGGGAGAACTGATGCCCTTCTCGACTCACGTGTGTCCGAGGAAACGAGTCTTACTGGTAGGCCGTGATGGTGAGGGGTGTGGGAGAGAGAGTTCGAAAGATTAGGAGTCACTGGGTCCCCGAGGTGATGGCACTCAGGCACTCATGACGCGGAGCTAAAGGAGGGTAAGAAAGGAGCCGCGTCACCCTAACGTACACATAGACACACACCAGACACCCCCTGCCTCATCCCCCAGACAGCCGACCGTTCCACTCAGCCTCTCGACACGCCTCATGAATGGGTAATGAATATCTGAGCCGCAAGTAGTAACTGTGCATAACTGGTTAGCCTTGAGGAGGAAAACCCATGTGGCAGTTCCTCCCCAGACCCTGAGAGATAGGAGGCCAGGGGGAAGCTGAGCCATCAAGATAAACGAGAACATTAAAGGTATATATTGTCTTCTTTCCTCCTTCGATCTCCCCCCCTCCCATTCCACCCCCTCTTTCTCCTCCTCTTCCTTTTTCTTCCTCCTTTTCTTTCTCTTCTTCTTCCTCCTCCTTTTCTTCCTCCTTTTCTTCCTCCTCTTCTTCCTCCTCCATTTCTTCCTCTTCTTTTCCCCCTTCTCTTCTTCTTCCTCTTTTACTTCCTCTTCCCCTTCTTCCTCTTCTCCCTCTTCTTCCTCCCCCTCCTCTTCCTCCTCTTCATCTTTCCTATCTAAGATGAACCCCAGACTCGACCTCACACACGTGCCGCTCCCAGGACGACGAACTCTAAAAAGAACCCTCACAACTCCCTATTCCAAGGGAGAAAAACCCATCAACACCAAAGCAATCTGAGTATTACTATTTTTTGCTTGTTTTGACGTGTGCCGTAAGTAGTGGTGATATGGCGGGAAAAAAGGTTAGACGAGTAGGGATGATGTGAAGGCAGATAGAGGGGAAAGGAGTGATAAGAGGGGAAATGAAGTAAGATGAATGGAAAAATCTGTGTTTTGGCGCTTTACCCTCTCTCTCTCTTTCTCTTTCTCCCTCTCTCCCCCTCCCTGCGTGGCGGCAACAGGTGCAATAACGAGTAAACGCGGTAGTTGCCAGTCACCCGCTGAGCCGGAGGAAGGAAGAGGCTGGGTAGCGGTACGAGTGACGTAGGTGAGTAGGGAGGGAGGGAGAGGGGAGAGGGAGGGAGAGGTTGGCTCGTTTCTCACCAGCCAACCTTGAGTAACGGTAGGCGGCCTTGCACAGGTCCTCTCCTCCTCTTCTCCCCTCTCCTCTCCCCTCACCTCCCCTCTCCCCTCCTCTCCTCTCCTCTTCTCTCCTCCCTCTCATACATAAATTTATCCTACCTACCTCGCACTCACACCCCTGAAAGATTATGCACGCAGGTAGGAACACACACACACAACACATACACACACACACACACACACACACACACACACACACACACACACGTAATCACTATCCACTATACACTCCTGTCATCCACAAATCTTTCTCCCTCTCCTGTCCAGTATCTATGTCACGTCCTTCAATCCATCAACCTTACAACGCTCCACCCGAACATTTCTTATTCCTTGTCCTCGTTCCCACCCTATCTATCGCCCGTCACCTGCAACCACCACCATCACCACCTCCGCCACCACCACCACCACCACCACCACCTCCGCCCACTCAACCTTCACAGTACCCACGCAGTTCGGCACAGATCGATGCCTCTCCGCTTGCAGCCGCCACACACACACACACACACACACACACACACACACACACCTTCGCGGCACGGGGCCAAGGGTGACTTTAATGGTTTTGTCCTCAGACCGAGTTTACTCCCCAACCCCTCTCTACGCACTCCGTGTTTGATGGCATCGATCGATCTCTGTGATGAAGTTTGACACATACTGAACGATGGGTGGGTCTTTCCTACGTCCCTTCCTTCCTCCCTCTCCACTCCTCCCTTCGTCCCTTCCTCCCCACCCTCTGCCAAGCGTGTGTCTGTCTGTGTGTATGCGTCTGTGCGTGGTATGCATATGGATGTGTAGTTGTTCCTTGTTATTCGATTTGCAAGTGTGATAGTTGATTTGTAGTCGATAAAGTACAAACATCTGTCCATTTGTATCCATCTAGGTAAATATGAGAAGCAATCAGGATGGTAATGATGTTGCTTGGCGTGCTGGATGAGGAAGAGTGTGTGTGTTGGGGAGGGTGGGGGGGGGGAGTGAGAGGGTTCCTGCGCAGCCCCAAAACCCTATATACACAGATCGGTGTAGGTGTTGCGACCTTCCCGCCTTCACGCCGCACCACAAGAAGCCAAACCCTTCCTCAAGGAGACAGAGACAAGGGCAGTCCCGCCGCCCCGCTGACCCTCTGCTGCTACTATCCTGTCTGTATCATTCGGGAAAAAAATATAACAAAAAAGAGAATAACAGAGTAGCAATGTAATAGAAATGTCGAAAAACGTAGCAAACTCTATAAAAAAAAAGTTAATTACCGCTTGGCTCTCTGTATACAAAGGTCCGGTTACTGCTACCTCACGGTCACTGGTGAATTAGTGAGATACATATATTTTTCACTATTTCCACTGACCTTCCCCGCGTCGTCCTTGTCGGGTTCTTGCTCACTGATATAAGTTACCCCTTCAAGGCGACGGCCGCGGCCACTCCCCACCCACCCACCTGCCGCCCACCTGCATGCTTACCTTGTGTTCCCCGCCCACTATATCTCATTATTAGCTATTGTCATTGTAATTACTGCTTCTCACTGTCTTCAACATTATTATTATTATTATTATTATTATTATTATTATTATTATCATTATTATTATTATCATTATCATTATTATTATTATTATTATAAACATTTTACTACTATCAGTTTCATTATTGGTATCATAGATCATTACTACAAGTTTATGTGAATAAAAAATATATTAAACATGATTGAATTTTTGTCGTTATCATTGATGTATTACGTTTTTTTTTTTTTTTTTTTTTCTTTTTACCTGTATATCGCATGATTATACACATACAATTTATTTTCAACACCGGCCCTTCTTATCAAATGTACAGTACAGCACCTCTTAGTCTTACCCCCTCAGCACCACCTCTCGAAACACACACACACACACACACACACACACACACACACACACACACACACACACACACACACACACACACGATTTACCTCATTTCTACACGGCAAGCAGGTTCGGGCATTAACATGAGAAGAAACATGTCATACAGTTGTGTCTCAGTTGGGGATTCGAACCCTGGGCATTTTAATTGGGAGTCGAGAACATTGGCTATTCATTATGCTAATCAGGCGGCAATGATAAGAATGACGATAACGATAGATAGTAGCAATAATGATAATAATGATAAAGAAAAAACACCTCCAATAGTGAAATATTATATAAAGAAAATCCTATCATGTATCATTTGGCATTCCATTCAATCCCTCAAACCGAAAAAAAGAAGAAAAAAAATCATTGAATACAAATATAAAAGACCAAATGAATATTGCGCTATACCTTTCCCCTGATGAACGCGTCACTCATTTCTTTACACTCACCAATGGTCTCCACTCGTCCAATTTAAACATGCAGCCACAACACATCCGTCTGTCACGCGAGTTACGTCATGCACTCGATGGATGCCTCGTATAGCTCCGTATACCAGGTACATCGATAACGCATTACATACTACATTGATACAGCGCAGCAAACAACATGGTACGACACACACACACACACACACACACACACACACACACACACAGAGAGAGAGAGAGAGAGAGAGAGAGAGAGAGAGAGAGAGAGAGAGAGAGAGAGAGAGAGAGAGAGAGAGAGAGAGAGAGAGAGAGAGAGAGAGAAACGCACCAACTATTCAGCACAATATTATTCAATTCTCACCATCAACTTGCTATACCTTTTAGCTAATGGTGATGTAACGCTAATTTCCTAACTCTCACGAAACAAAAGTTGTGCGTAACAGGTGATTAAACATATTGTGAAGTATTCCATGGCTTTTTTTTTCTACTTTTTTAAACAATTATATATTTTTAGAATGATACCCTAACGTTGCACCAGACCAACACATCAAACTTGAGAAGAGAAAAAGCAGTCAAAGCATTCAGAACGTCAATATCTATCAACACAGCCAGCCACTCTGCGAACTTCTGCGTTCAATCAGTCAACCTCAGCGTAACACCAACGTACAGTTCGCTGGTAATTATCGTAAACTCAATCATTGCTCGCCAGATGTACCAAAGGTCACAGTGCATCACCTCCGTGGCTGACTAAGGCTTTTTTCAATATGTTTGTACCCTAGGTGGTGACAGGGCCAGCTCGGGGGCGCATGGTGGCTTGGCGCTGCCCCACACACACGACGGGAGGCGGCGGCGGTGGTGGATCAGGCGGTGCTGTCAAGTTGGTATCAAGGTTTTCGCTTTAATCAGAGAGCCTAGCCAACGCCTTCTTGACCTCGGTGATGCTCGCAGGCGTTCACCACAAAGAAAAACAAATGCGATTCTTACCTCCGATTCCTCTCGAGGCCTCTGCGTTCTTCTGTCCTGTCTTGTTCGCGACGCAGCCTCGTCAGTCAACTGGTTCGTATCTGAGTTTGGATCTTTCAGCTGCACCGGGCACTGGGTAACACTACAAAAGTAAACGTGGAGAATAATAAATACTACCTTCTTTTTTTTTTTTGCCTTGTTCGATTTTTTATCCATGAATTTGTAACTCACGTGTATCGCACTTAAGGTTAAAGAGTAGAAAATAAAGTCAAGAGGTTAGCTCCAGCCACAGTCCCGGTGTCGTTCACCTAACCTGGGAACGAAGTCATCTTTACTGTACAGGGAAATAAAAACAAATATCAGCGGTGTATAAAAACCCAAGAGAAAGTGATTCAACAAGAGAAAGGAGAAAGGTGTAAGAGACCAAATGGAGGAGGAGGAGAAGGAGGAGGAGGAGGAGGAGGAGGAGGAGGAGGAGGAGGGGGAGGAGGAGGAGGAGGAGGAGGAGGAGAAGGAGAGAACTGTTTCCATTATGAACATTTACATACAGACGAATCGAGGTTCATAAAGGTGAGTGAGACATGGAGGGTGAGGAAACCTAGACCTCTATTACTACCCTCCACCTAACCTCATCCACCTCGTTCCCTCATACTCCACACCCTTTCATCCCTAAAACCCCCAAGTCCCCTCCTCTCCCGCCCCTCATCTCCGCTCCAAGCTTCAGGCCTTCCACACACGCTGCACAAGGCTCTTTCTCCGTGTGTTCCCTGAATGCTGACAATATTCACTTCCTAACGTTTTTTGTTGGTGGAATTATTTTGAGTAGATTTCATACATAATTATGCACATTTTTCGTTTTCTGTTCCGCTGCTGTGGTGACGACTGGAATGAGTTGGCCTTCAGCGAGGGGTGGAGGGTGGAGGGCGAAGGGTTGAGGGTACAGGGTGGAGGGCGGGGGGTGGAGGGTGGAGGGTGGAGATGAGGGCAGAGCGACGGGAAATGCACAGGTCATCAGAATAAAACAGTTTTGAGACCTCGCGGGTGGACCTGATTTGTTGTATTGGCAATAACATTTGCTTTGGGTTTTCGTCCATATTTGCCATATAATGAGAGAGAGAGAGAGAGAGAGAGAGAGAGAGAGAGAGAGAGAGAGAGAGAGAGAGAGAGTGAGGGGAGTATTCATTATTATCATGTTGTCTTAAAGGTACTATGATGAAAGAAGAGTACGCCTCAGCCTCCTTCAATTGCCACTTAAGCATTCAGCCCGCGGCACGAGGAAGCACCGCCATGTCCTGACTCACAGCAGGAAGCGTCAAGGATCGTCACTGGTGCCGCCACTCACATCACTCATCTATCTCGTCTTTGTGAGTGGCTCTCGCTCTCGTCCTTTGATTATTACCATTTTTCCTCCCATGTTCCCCAAGAAGACTCCAGTATTGTCTCTGTTGTTTTCGCTTACCTCACTTACATAATTTTCAACGGCTTCTGGCCATAATGACTACCACAGTACTATACCTGCCTTGCCGAAACCTCAAGACACCCATTATAGAGACAAATAATTGAAAGTAGACACTGTAATATCACCCTTAAGGATAAAGACAGGTTTGGCAGCCTCGGGATTATTGGGCGTGTGAGGAAGATTACACGGAGAGTCGACACTTATACCTGATGTAACATGAATCACTTAATAATATTGGTCACCTGGCTTATAATAACTGTTCAGCTTACCTGGCGTGTTTACTTGTAGAAAATACGAAGGGATCCAGTGTCGCTAGTGCACGTGACTCGGGGATGCGTACTACGGTCGTCCCCAGCTCTTGTGTATCACATATTTCACAACCACGCGACCTTGATAAATGACGTGCCTTGACGAACCCGACACCACGGAATTGTTTTACTACGCAAGACGTTTTTCCCTACTATTCTCACTCACAGATATTACTATTGGTATTAACGTAGAAATAGAAGCGACAGTCAAGGTCACGCTCTGACAACGCGCCGAGCAATACTGAGGAATGAGTAGTGCGTCGCTAAAAGATTTGAAACTCAATCTTATGTTCGAGCGTTCGCATCATTGTTCGAATACTACGTAATGAAAGAAGCAGTACTGTCGTGTAACTGAGCACGAACGAATGATCATACCTGTCCACTACTTTTCATTTTTTATTAATAGTACTTCCATTCTGACAATATTGCCGTTGATACT
Organism: Callinectes sapidus; assembly: GCA_020233015.1. Lineage (NCBI taxonomy): Eukaryota > Metazoa > Arthropoda > Malacostraca > Decapoda > Portunidae > Callinectes > Callinectes sapidus. The sequence continues at coordinate 726,891 of JAHFWG010000056.1, read as the reverse complement.
GAAGTGAAGGATATAGGAACGCGTAATGCGGAGTTCAGTGACTCATAGCTTCAACACGTGTCCCAAGATAGCCAGTACCGCCCACTCAGCACCCTTACCAAGTGTGAGTCACCAAGGATCGTCACACCCCCCTCTTCAATCGCTGGTAGCTTCCACGTCAAGATAATGCAGATGTTACAGCCGCTACCCGCATCCTCATCCCTCGGCTGCCCTCCACATCGGCGTCGTCACACTGTCTGGCTTAGGAACAAGACAGGGAGCGTTGTTGTGGTTCTCTAGGCAAGGCGACGCTATAAGCAGGAGTGGGCTGTGTTGTTTCCAGGTACTCACACGTAGTGCTGTTCCACTACTCGTTTTATTACTCATTTGTTGGGTGTGTTGTTATGATAGTATTTTTTTAGTAGTATTATTTCTACTCTTTTTATTGTTTGTAGTAGTAGTAGTAGTAGTAGTAGTAGTAGTAGTAGTAGTAGTAGTAGTAGTGTATTATTATCATTATTATTATAATTATTATTATTATTATTATTATAATTATTATTATTATTATTATTATTATTATTATTATTATTATTATTGTTGTTGTTTTTATTGTCACTAGCAGTAGTGGTAGTGGTTGTATTATCAGCAGTACCAGTACCAACAGTAGATCATTGTCTTTAATCATTAATAGTGTTGTTGTTATTATCATTATTTCATAATGATCGATAGACTCTCATTATCAGCATCTCTGTGTTCGTATGGCTCCCCTTCTCCGGTGCTGCGTGGCCATTTCCTTCAGTGGTGGTCTCCATCAGTCTCCATCTCTCATCCCCTGTGTGGCATCCAACCACCCCCGTTACCTTCCTTCCAACAGCTCAAACACTTTGATAAAGAATAGATTGTATTTTTCTTTGCACATTTATTTTTAAGACTCAAAATTTGAACTCCCAAATATTACAAAAATGTACATACAAGCACACGGTGGAACTATTTGTTATGACAAACTTATCTTCATAAGATTACAGTAAGAACTAGCATGATGCAATGGCAATAATAATATTGACAATAATAATAAAGATGACGGCATAACAAACAGTTCGCCAGACACGGCTAAATAATAATAATGACATCGAGATCTAGCAATGAGTGATGAGCGAGTAATGAGAAATGAGGGTGACTCTGGTCCACGAGGGTGAGACTCATGAGGGTGAGGCAGCATGAGGCGATGAATACTGAACTAGGTACATCACTATGCTCTCGCCCGGCGGGGACTTGTGCCTCCCGCCTCACAAGCTGGGCGGGGCGGGCAGCCAGTTTCGCGGCCACCTGAGGCGGCCCGAATTGCGGGCGGGTTTAGACTGACGCCCGCCCCCTGTACACGTCGTGCTCCTGTGCGGGCGGATCGGGAGCAGGCGGCGCCGACTCTCCTTCCATCACCGGTGCCGAGTTGGGCGCCACGTCACCGCGTGCTCCAGGACCCTCTCGCACACCGCGGCGGCTTCTCTTCTCACGCGCTTCCACTTTTCGTCAGGACTTCTCTGTCTCTCTGGTTGCCGCCGCTTCTTCTGCTGCTCGCTCTATCTTCCATCAGTCCGCCTGAGAGTGAGAATATCGGGCCACACAGTGGCTTTGTACTCGGGTAAGCGCTGCCCAACCATGCATTACGCTTCCAAGATAAATTCCTGGGGGGTTGGGGGCGGCGTCTTTTTGGAAAGGTTGAGCGGCTGCGAGTCGGCAATATCGACCTGAAGTTCAACCATGGGCGACGAAGTCGTTCTCTGGTGAGGCTGAGCGCCCATGCCAGACGGATGAACCTCCATGCCCTGAGACGGCGATGGTGCGGATGCGTCTGGCGAGGGGGAAGGCTGAGCTCCGAGACCCAATGGTGTGGTGGACATCCTTGGCTCGTAGTTGCGTGAGGGTGTGGGTGTTGTGAGAAGATGGACACGCGGCTGAGCTGTGACGGTGGGCTGCAGAGGACTCATACTGCCGCTGCTACTGCTGCCGCCCCGTGAGGATGGGCATGACCACGATGAAACTGGAAGCTGAAGGCGATCCATGGCTGGCTGTGGGACGTAGTATGGGGCTGGTGATACTCGGGACCCTGATGGTAACCGTTCCCGAACCTCATTGCGCATGATCATGGAGTGCAGGAGGTCAGCGCGACGCATGGTGTCCTCAGAGATCTTTGAGCCTTCAAGCAGAGTCCTGGCAAGGGTGGAGTGGGAAGCAGCCAGGCTGGGGCTGCACAGAGTGGAGGCCAGGGTAGAGTGGGTGGCGGAGAGGGAGGAGGAGCTTTGGGGAGGCTGGGCCAGGGTCTGAGCCAACAATGAGGGGGTGGGCTGAGAGGAGTGAGGCTCCTCCTCTCGACGTAGAGCGCGGAACTTCTTGTGCGGCTTGTAAGCCTCTTCCATGAGCAGGTCAGTGTTGATGATTGGGGGAGCCTGCAGGGCGCGGCGCAGCACAGACATGTCTTCCTCGCGGTCTTCCTCACTCTTCTCGTCGATGGATGAGCGTGGAGATGAACAGACTGATGGCGAGGAGAGCTTATCACTGCGGTCTGTTCCGCTCTCGATGCCTGAATCATCTGGACTGTCGGATTTTCTTTTGCTGAAGGGGCATTTAAGAGGAGACTCTGTGGCCTCGTCCCCGGAGGAAGCACCCTCAGAGTTGTCATGTCGGCGGCGAACCAGCGGGAAAGGAGGGCGTAGCTCAGTGTAACCCGACACTTCGCTGCCACATATGGACTCGCCGGAGCTTGCAGACTCACCAGAATAGATGGACTCAGAGCAGGAGACTGGTGAGCGCATGGCCTCATCTGCAGCGCAGGAGGAGGATGGGGAACCCACACTGCTCTCCTGTTCCATGCTCCAGGAGGACCTTGAGTCATCCCAGGGTCCTGCTGTGGCTGCTGTGTGCTCTGTCATCTTGTACTTGAGTAGCTTCTCAGAGTGGAGAGTGTTGAGTGTGCGCAGGTCTGGGATCTTGGCCAACAGCTCATGATGCAGGTTGGGGTTCTCTGGGTGGTGCTTAGAGACCACGGCCTGGAGGCAGTTCACGAGATGCCTCTGCACGCGGTCCACAAGATCTGCGTTGCGAAGCCCTGGTCTGTCGTAAGCCAGGACCACTACTGCGCAGAAGAGTGCAAGTTCAGCATCGCTGAGGCACAGGCTGTTCAGGCGCTCAGCAAAGTCGAACATGGAATCCACGAGAAAGCGAGCATTGACTGATGTGTGCAGAGCCTCGCGGCGCAGCAGCTGCCCGTTGAGGCACAGCATGGTGTTGGTGCGGGCGTCAAACATGGCTGCCAGGCGCACCAGCAGCACCTCGAACACTCCCGCCTTGAGCAGCGTGACCTGATCCTCCTGTGGCAGTTGCTGGAACCCAGGCAAGCGCTTGGCGAACTCCACGACACCGCGGATGGCTGGCGAGAAGCGCTCGCTGAAGTCCTGTACAAGTTCCTGCTGGCCGTGGAGGGGCACTGGCCGAGGGTTCAGTGGGCACGCCTGTGGAAGACAAGAAAACAATGGTTAGATGCTGAACATTCTCTCTATATTATGGCAAATGATGCAAACCATAAAATCCCTAGCTACGTTAAAGTATCAACTGAATCACCCATTTTACTTAACTGGTGCCCTATATCTACATGACGGCCTGCTTTCTTATCCTACCTGCTTCTCTCCCTTCCAATTCTGTTCCTTACACACTTCCCCAGAAGTTCCTAATCTGTCTTACAACCTAATTTCATAACCCCTATGGAGAAAGCTATACACGTGATTCATAACTAGCAATCTTGTTATATTCTGTCAACACTGTGTGGTGCCTGACCCGCGCCTGCTCCTCCTTGAGAATTAAACGCAGCACAATGATCGACTGGGTCTAGACCCATCCTCCTTCACCCTTTTCAAGGGCAAGTTTCTGCCCAGACAGCGTCCAGTCTCCGCAGCCAGGCGCTGTTTGCGGATGTCCTTCACGTGTCCTCTGATAACCCAGTGTTACGTCCGACCTTCAAACAACCTCCGATAACCCTCGAGGGAAGAGCCCCGGCCACCCCGAGAGGCAGAGCCCGGGTGAGGACATCATCACCTCGTTAATAAGTCGTGTAAACAATTTACAAATTCAAGAGCCGCCTTGAGCTGCTATCAGAATATATAAGTGGTTGAGAAAGAAAGGAATGTAATAAAACAATGAAGTTATACATTTTGAGCCTGTGTTCTGGACTGATTCACATGTAGTTCCTTTGCAGCTATAGACCTTCACTTCCAGAACAGGCCTCCTATCACCACCTTTTGTGATTATTGAGCTTCAGACATCGCCAAGTCTGATGTCCTTAGAGGTCATCTTTGCCCTATGCACTAAGATATAAAATGTTTTTATCCATGCGAGGTCTGAATGGGGGAGGAGGGAGGGGGAGGAAATTGCGGCCCGTCTGACATCTGGAGTATCATGTTCAAGATGTTTCACTGTCTGGGGCACGAAGGTGCAGTGGAAGTGTTGGAAGAGCTATATACGAAGAGGTGAACAATAGCTTAAAACAGACTATAAGTGAACGATGACACCATGTCTCTTAAAGGATTTATCAGCAACTTCTCTAAGAAGTTTTCTCGTCACGTGCCAGGAGGGGACGGACGGTGCGGTTGGTGTGCTGGATGACTGGTTGGCAGCGTGGCTGCTTGTTTGGCCGGTATATTTGGCGGGCTTGGTGACCTTGACAGAGCGGGCGGGCGCACCAAGGCCGAAGTTTGAAATTAAATACACATCGTGTCCATCTTCAAATACTAGTAACATGGTACGTGTTCGCTTTTGTAGATAACTTGCTGGCTTTTCAGTGTTCTTTTACCTCCAGCAACAAGTGTGAGAGGAGGGAGAGGCCATACATTACAACTGTATGTTTGCTTATACCTAGTAGCGAGGTTCTGGGCAAACCCATCCCCCAGTATCGACCACGCCGCCGACCCTTACGTCAGCCTCACTTTGTCCTGGCCTTCAGCTGGCGGTCCCATTCAGTCTCCCCGCAGGACCAACACCTGGATTTGCCTCACCCCCCGCAGTCTACCCTCCGCTGGCTGCCAAACGCGTCATTGCTTCAGTCACCCGACCAATGCAATACAAAGACAAGAACGCCTCTGAGATCTGAGACGTCATAAAAAGTTACATTCATTATAATGTATGTCATGTGTCTGGAGGAGACGCCACTGAAAGTTCTCCTTCCCCCCTTGCACAGAGAATGGTTGTTTAATAACGCCGTATCAGACGTCTGGGCATCTGTTGGGCGGTTCTGCAGGCATCACAGGAAATTCCCGTCCTCCCTTTCCTCCTCAGTCGCACGAGTGGGGACCTGGCTGGCGTCCGATCAATATCTCCCTGCTAGATACGTAGCAATAGTACTCTGGAGCATGGACACGACCGCTGACACGTGACACCTGGATGCAGCTCATCAGAGAAATCCATCAATACACAGGCATCAGACTTAAGGCCTTAAGTGACTGGCGGGGAAAGGGTTACACACAAAGAAGTAACCGCGCTATGCTGGCCTTTGTGCTGGTGTATGACACAGCCACCGCCCGCCTCGACCTGCCCCACCGGCGGGCCGGCAGACAGGCGAGGAAGGGAAGGTCAGCCTTAATGAGCTTCATGATGAAGGCAGATGCACTCAACCCGACTTTCATCCTCTAAAAATACTTATACGCCGGAATCATGTATTTCACAAAAAAATTTACGTCTGTCTTTCCTAAATATATCGAACAAATAATCGCCTCCTTCCTGACCTTGAAAAAAGTTCCTTTGTCCTAACCTATGTATCTAGTCAGCTTCTCGTTTAATATAAGTAGCCATCCTCTCTCACCCCATCCTTGTCCCCTAGCTTATGACCGACCACGCGTCCCTGACACTGTCCTTGTGAACCCTAACCAGATGTTAAACGACAGTTGCGCAGACAGGGAGGCAGCCAAGCCGCCTGCCGGCCAGCCAACCATCTCGGCGACCACAAGACTCGAGACGCCACAGGCTATGCAACCTTGGGTGTTTCCGACGTGCATCTGCTAATTCAGGGAGTCTCACGCAATCTCTGACTCTTGCCCAGGAGTTCAGTCGGTGTTTATCTAGAATTCTGGCAGCAACTTGTTCCTTGCCGCGGCACGACAGTGACGTGACTGGGCCAAGTTTGTCATGAGGAAGATGACGGGCAGAAGACGCGTCAGAGGGGCTAAGGCAGCTGGAGAAGACTTTGAGGGAGAAAAGGTATAAGAGTGATCCCGGTACGCCCTCTATGCGACCCAGTCCAAGGTTATGAGTGACGTCACGCCAGACTACAGGAGCACGCGCGCACGCACAAACACGCGCTTATCCTTTCTCTGGTATTTCCGGTGAGAGAGTGTCGCGTCCCGGCTGTCACCCTGGCCAAGCCTCGCCGCCCCTTCGTGTTGGCAACATAACGGATGAAAGATAATGAAAATGCTTCCTTGACTCAAAAAAAAAAAAAAGGAATACATAAAAACCTTAATGGCTTAAACCATTTCAACGTTAAGAGTGAGCTCCAGGAAAGAAAAAAACGGAATGATCCGAGAGAGGATAGAAAACAGCTTCTCTGCTGAAGCGTCCCCCTTTCCCATCACCACGCCTCCGTGTGACGTCATCTGAGCAAATTCAATAGTTGCCATCAGACCGGTCAGATGAGTGTGTATCAAAGCGTGTGTGTGTGTGTGTGTGTGTGTGTGTGTGTTGGATCGAGCCATTCACCCTGTGCAGACCTGTGTAGCAGCTGGCACAGAGGTGAAGCATCAATGGACGGGATCTGCCGCGCAGAGGAGCCACACCGGGCGAGTTATGTAAGCAGGAGGCGAGGAGGGATGACAAAGGGTTTTGGAAGGGAGGGAGATCACGACTGGGGAAGGTAGAGGGAATGGGGAGGATATATTACATCAGCAGCTGGAGGAAGAAAAAAGGAAGGGACGAGAAAACTGGATGACTCGTTGTTTCATCTTGCAAATGACACATGGTGTTCATGTACCCGGGCTAATTAGGGCTGTTGTACGTCCCCACAGCAGCAACATCCCGCTCTCCCGTGTGCTGCTGTATTGGCCCGGCACACCCTACCTCCCTCCCTCTCTACCCCAACCGCGACCTTGGCTGACCGCTGAGCCCCAACACGCAACTCGTCACCACATTAAGACATGTCACAAGGGGGAGTGTCACCTTCCCCTGCCACAGCCATTATCCTTGTCCCTTCCATTACTGTCCCGCACGCCTTCTATAGGATGGAGTGTGTGACAGCAAAGTTTCGATGCTCTGTTGGAGCCGAAGAGGGCAAGGCTCAGTGCTGGTGTTGGTATCAATGCTTATCGCGTGCTGGCAGCGGCTTCCTGAAGATAAGAGCCCGTGAACTTGAACTCCTCTGACCTTGGGAACCCCAGTGCGGACGAGTTGGGCCAGCGCCGCGCCGCCCCGCTGGTTGTCAGGTGAGGCAGTCAGCCACAATGTTTTACAGCTAATCTATATCATTTGTATAAGTAAGCTTTACCTCTTAATCCCGTGATAAATCTGTCACCTAATACCCGACACCCTTCCTGATCATCCCCTCCCAACCACCCGTTCTATCAGCTCAAGGGTTCTTTCATATCTTGCGTTGACGTTTCCTGTGGAAATATTCACAGGCGTAGCAAAGACACTGACATGAGAACTGGCTTTCCAAACCCCTCTATGTTATCCTTTTATCCAGGAGCCCATTTCCCTCGACCTCCCAGCAAACGTGAATTAAACAACATCCGGTGTTTCCTACTTCTGTCATGTTGACTGCCTGAATTCGTTTATCTCTAAGTCTCAAACCTATCACCCTTATTTTTTTCTCCCATGAAATGAAATACCTAAACTTCCTGATTTCTTGACAACCTCTCAAACAAGACTACTAGAAACAATGGATAAGGGACACTTACCAGCGTCGGCGGGCACTGGGTGTAGGATGGGTGGGCGCGGGCCTGCTGCAGCATGGGTGCCACTTTGTCGCGGGTGAAGTCACAGGTGTCCATGTGGGCGCGGATGATGGCAGCGGTGACTCGAGTGTTATCTTCCAGCTCGGCCAGCACTGCCTTCTCCTGCGACCTGGCATTCACACTCTGCATGGCGGCCAGAATCTTGGCCTTCTCCCGCTTAGGCACACGGCCGAAGCGCACGGCTGTGGAAGAGAGAAAGGCGAAATTTAGTTCACGAGACCTTCAGTAAAAATGAAAGCTTAACAATTTACTTTGGTAAGGTAAAGACGCGCCATAACTCACTAACCAGATGAAAGGCACACCACATAACACTGTTCCCAAGCACACCTCTCAACCTGAAGTGAAGGGCCGCGCTAAGTCAATGTCCCCTTCACCAATATATTAATGGTTCCCCAACCCAAGTGTGAGATGAAGCCACATCACTGCTAAGTAGGGCGGCGAAGCAGCTCCCTCCGCTCAGGTGTCACTGCACGTGCACCGCGCGGATGACTTGAGATGGAAATGCAATATGTAGGATGGAATGAAATAAAATGTTGGTAACGTGAGGGAGGTGAAGTGATGAGCGCGGGAGAAGCGAGAGGCGGGCTCCTCCCCTCCCACCACCCACCTCCCCTCACTACAATCGGCCGACGACCCGCACCTCCACACGTGGCTCAACATTTCCTATCCTGCCGTTCAAACACAGAACATTTCCCTCAAATAAACACCGCCAATGCACTCTACACGCCTTGCCCTGTCTTTGTTCTGTCAACAAGATGAACGAACTCCCAAAACTAGTGAGCTACACAGTCTACCTCTGCTGAAGACAAGTTATTCCCCGCACCACAAGTCACTGTGGAAGGTTTCACCACATCCACACTCATTACTACCTATATTGATTTACAATGCCTGTTCCCCCCTTCAATCGATCGTATACAGCG
>JAHFWG010000056.1:703004-713004 GCA_020233015.1 Callinectes sapidus | reverse complement strand
AGGAGGAAATATCACGTGCCGCCAAGTCCCACGAGAGCGAGACCTGAACGCTTCTCTCACGCCAGAGTAACAGCATCTCTACTGACGAAGGCTTGCGTGCGACCAACTGCCACCAACTCCCCCTTACTTTCCCCCAACTGCCTCCCACACCACTAACTCTCCTAAGCTTCCAATGTTGCATCACACTTCGCGCATCTGACAGCAATCCAGGACAGAGACATGCGCCATCAAGATGAAGAGCCGGATGAATTATGTGGAGAGAGATTTCGTCAGTGCCACCAATACCACCGCCTACTCCTGCTCCTCCTCCTCCTCCTCCTCCTCCTGCTTTCCGTCATCAGCCATGAGTGCTTCTTAAGGGCCATGGATCGAGTGGGCTTATCCTGTGGTAGTTTTGAATCACTATGTGTCGGGGACCGCAGGGAGGAGAGAAGGAGCAGGGAATGGGCTGGAGGGGCAGCGGGTCGTTCACCCTGCGGGGTCGCCCCAGTACCCCTTTCCTGCCCCGCCTCACTTGGACAGCACCCCTCACTCGCGTGTGCCCCGTTATTTGGGTCATCTGTGGCACTGTTTGTTGGGTTACCTAGGAGAGGGATAGGGCGCGCGTGGGATGCCATCACTGAGCGTCAAGAGAGCCAGAACCAATAGTGATGCGATCACCATGAACCCTCAGCCTGGCAATTGTTTGTGAGAGGCGAAGGAATGCACTCTCGCACAAATTTCTAATTATATAATAACACGCACGCAAGCCTCTTTGGTTGAGAGAGAGAGAGAGAGAGAGAGAGAGAGAGAGAGAGAGAGAGAGAGAGAGAGAGAGAGAGAGAGAGAGAGAGAGAGAGACTATACACATTCACACACGTGGGGAATGTCGTCCAGTTTGGTAAGGTCGTCCCACCAATCCTCCCCGCGCCTCCCTTCCTCCCTCCCTCACTCACATCCCTCATCCTGACCTCACTCACTCACATTCTCTCACTTTTCCTTCCTCTTTATGTATTCGCGAGCAGTAGGTAACAAATTAGCGTCAGGTTCTTTGTGGTGGTGATAGGAGGTCACGCGGGAATAAAAGGCACATATCGGGTCACAGCACTCCCAGGCGCATGTGGGTCGAAAGGTCACCAGAGCCTGACCTGAGCTACAGTTAGTTCCTGGATGTCATTGTCTTGCTACGCGGTGGTTCTGTGTCCACAGCCTCCCATCACTCCATCGTCCACCGGGAGTTAATGAGTCCCAACCACGAACTGCCACCCCCACCATCTCTCCCCGCCTCTCCCTCTCTCCGGGCGCTTGAGAAAAGAAGCGTAAAGCAGTAGTGTTGGCATCAATAACAAGGGTGTGACCTCTGGGGTCATACGGACACAGGGCAGCGGGATGTGTAGCCGTGGGCGCCGCGGTGAGCTGCTCCTCTCCCTCCTCTTCCTCTCCCACCCCGCCCACCCACCACACCTGGCCACGGTCACCTTCACCACCCCCACCCAGCTCCACATCCTCCCCACCCACAGCCTCCGCTCCCATCCCCTCCATCCTCCACCAGCCAGCATCCACCGCGTGTCTTCCAGGCCAGTTATGTGCCTACGATTTGCGGGACCTGGTCTTGTCGAACGCCGAGGGGTGACCTTGGCTAGCGCGAAAACCATTCACTGGAACTAATGCCCTACCGTGACCTGACCCTAAGCAAACATTTCCAGGCCATTCTTCCGCGGCGGCTTGCGACACAAGGGAGGTGATTTGTTGTTTTGGCGTGAAATTTTGAAAGCGTAAAAATTTTCAGAGCGTATAAACTCAGCCTAGATTCATCATTTGCTGCAACGCATATTTTCCTTTACTTCTTGAATAATGTTTTCATCTCACGCGCGGCCGACTTTGTGCCGCGACACAGAGAAGACAGAGGGAGTGCGAGGGTGGGAAAGCCAGTGTGGGTAGCTAGCTCTTCCACCACCATTACTACCACTACCTCCTCCTCCTCCACTCCTCCCGCTGAGAGCTGCTGCAGGAGTCAAGGCCTTGTTCTCTGGCGCCTTCATTGCCCTACATCAACGCTCCCTCCCACTCCTCGACCCTCCCGCCGCCCCCACCCCGTGCTCTCCTCTCCCAGCTACGAGGCGAAGTAACGGGCACCACGCTGACCCGGGAGGCGAGGACAAAGCCTCATAGCACACCGAGGAGCCAAGAGGCGGAGGGCATTGGTCCGGAATTCTCTGTTGACCCGACAAAGACATGTTGCCCTACTTGAGCCATGACAACAGGGGCGCATGGTGTATGGATGGGTGAGAGAGAGAGAGAGAGAGAGAGAGAGAGAGAGAGAGAGAGAGAGAGGAGTTATGGGTAGCAAATGCCTGGTCAGTGTGAAGTGGATGATAACAGACAGAGTCAAGAGGAATGGAACACTCACCATCTCGAGACATGCCCACAGCGATGCACTTCTTGAGGCGGCAGTACTGGCATCGGTTCCGGTTGATTCGGAGGATGGAGCACTGCTGGTTCTTGGTGCAGGGGCGGTACTGGATCTTCTGCTGGATGCTGCGGCGGAAAAATCCCTGCAAACACAGAAAAGAGAAAAACACGGCTTTAGTAACATGACACTCTAGGAAATGAGAAAAACACTTTAAAAGCATCCCCCTAACCTTAAAACTCCCCCCGTTGTTCATACCCTTGTAATGCATTAAATTTCAAGAGGCGAATACTTCTTACTCAGCCTCAAGAGTGCTTTAGTTTACCTTACGTGTCGCCCTTTGTGTCTCGGGACGCACTTCGCACAATGAACACCTTGAGGAAACACAGTAAGCTCACGAGTCACGAAGCATGTAATTCTTTCACCACCTCTCTTTCTTTGCCTCACTCTCCTTTCCTACAGTACATGCTGAGGGAGTAGTGCTGCGTGGTTCATGTTCTTCCAACCACGGACAGCACGAAACAGAATACTGAGGGTAGCCTCCTCCTTTATACACCTAGCAACCTCACTTCCTCCTGGAAATGCCATCTCCAAGAAGCTGGAAGAAGAGAGCGCGCGCGTGTGCACTCCTGACCGTGAACTTGAGGCGCGCGTCGAGTTCTCAGCACCGAAGAGATTTCCCCGAACGCCATGACGCATAAAACCCGTTGTGGGGAGCGAGCTTTCGGTCCTAATGCGGCGGTGTAGAGGAGGCTGGGGCGGTGGACGGGAGGGGTAGGGCGAAGGGAGGGAAGGGTACGAATAGGGGAGATTATAGGATATTGGGGAGAGGGGGACCGTAAGGGAGGGAGACTGTCAAGTGTGATGAAGGTGAACGTCTGGCTGGGTGCAGGTGTTGTGAGTACGCGCCTGTCATAGGGTTCGACAGGAGAAGAAGCTAAGGCAAAGGGCAAAGTAGAAACGAATAAAGAAAATGGTGGATAAAAGTAATTTTTGTGGAGTATAATTATTACTATGTGCAATGCGAACAGGAGAATGTCACAACGTAGGTTTTCCAAATGGCTCTCTCCTTCTCTTCCTCTTTCTTCTCATGTATGCGTCACCTCTACTTTCCTCCTCCTGCTCCTCTTCCTCCTCCCTCATCGGTGCGTCACAAGACACGGTTGGAAGAGCAGAGCAGCCTTACACACACACACACACACACACACACACACACACACACCTCAGTACCGTAAGAACAAACCAATGACAGGCGGCCACGCGGCTCACACCATCCAGCTTCGCTACGCCCCCTCCCTCCACACCACGCCTGATCTCCTCTCCCACTACTCTTTCCCACCACCTCCCACTACTCCTTCCTCCCAGACACCCACTAAACTCTCCCTCCTTCATGTCGGTAGTTTTTTTCTCTCTCTTTCTTTCTTTTTTCTTAGTAAAGATTAATATTCTTTGAACGCAAACTGAATGCCCTCTTGCCCATCTCCCACAGACTGAGCACCGAGGACGCCTGTGATAGAGACGCTAACGAGGAAGACGCAGGTAGAGGTGAGGTGGAGGGAGAGAGGGAGGGAAGGAAGGAGGAGAAGGAGACCGCTCTCTCCGGTCAAGGGCACCATCCACCATGACGGAGGAGGAGGAGGAGGAGGAGGAGGAGGAGGAGGAGGAGGAAAAGGGTGAAAAGTAGAGGAGAAAGAGGGGAGTAAAACACCTGCCGTTATTAATGCCTTTTAAACTTTACCTGTTGAGGTCAGTGTCCCCTTTCCTTAAACCATTACTCTCCTTTCCTCTTTCCTTTCCACCTCCCACCCTACCTTACTCCCACACCCTTGTATCTTCCACCCCTCTCCGTGATGTAACCCCAAACCCACAGCCAACGACGGTTTACAGAGGGAAAAAAGGAGGCTCAGTAAGTAGTAGTAGTAATAGTAGTAGTAGTAGTAGTAGAGAAGAAGAAGAAGAAGAAGAAGAAGAAGAAGAAGAAGAAAGTTGAAACAGAACCAAGGAAAGCGAAAGGAGGAAAAGAAATGAGAATGCGAAATTGCATGCAACACAAAAAAGAAAAAAAAAACACACGTGGAAAATATATAGAGTTCAAGCGGTACGGGGTTCCAGCAGGAGGAGGAGGAGGAGGAGGAGGGGGAGGGGGAGGCAAGCGTTACTGATAGGGGTAATGGAGAATGGGGAGGGGGGAGAGAGAGAGAGAGAGAGGAGGGGGTGTTAGTGAGTGAGATGGGGGTGGCGGGGAAGAGGGTGGGCGTGATGGAGAGTGGGGGGAGCGAGGGTGGGCGTAGCGGGACGAGTTGCCGATGTTTCCTGGGTCGTCGTCCTCGTCCTCCACCACCAGCACCACCGCCCGCACCCCCACACCCCGCCACCCCCGCCACGACCCCAGAGGCTTCTCCTGGAAACCCTTACGCAATTCGGCAACGGAGGTGGCGGGAAAGTCCACGGCGGAGGCACAGAGAGGCAACGGAAGTCAGACCAGATGCTGCTTTCTTTTTTCTTCTTCTTTACATTATTTGTTCTTTTTATCATACATTTATTCACGAGTTCTTCAAACATCGCGCAATTCACAGGAGTCATATTTCTCTCTATTTTTGCTTCCACTTCTGTACTTTCTCCGTGTTCATTTCCTCTTAAATTGTCTTTTGGTTATTTCCTATTTCATTCTCTCTCTCTCTCTCTCTCTCTCTCTCTCTCTCTCTCTCTCTCTCTCTCTCTCTCTCTCTCTCTCTCTCTCTCTCTCTCTCTCTCTCAGTAACCTTCTGACGTTATGATCAGAGAATCGTGAGTCACTGAACAAGGCGAGTGAGTGTATGTATTGTGTGTGTGTGTGTGTGTGTGTGTGTGTGTGTGTGTGTGTGTGTGTGTGTGTGTGTGTGCAGTGGCATGGAGAGGACAAAAGGACATGGCTAACTAACTACATCGCGCAGGAGCCAACGACCCTAGAGTCCCGCTACAGCCCTCCCTCGGTTCACTATCCTTTCTTGGGGCGCCTGAAGGAAGGAAGGCGAGAGGCGTGACGCTGCTCTTCTTCTCGCCGTTGACTGATGATGATAATCCCCCGAAAAAAGAAAGACGGATTGAGAAGGAGGATGAATAAAATGGCATAACGGGTATTTGCTAAGCGCCTTCCATTGCTCAGGGCTGAAAGGAGTGTTCGGGGAAGTGATATATGACTGGGAACGAGAAGGAGAAGTGGGGTGGGGAGGCAGGATGACTATGGAGGAAGGCGAATGGATAACAGAAGGAGATGAAGAAGGTACAGGAGACATTAATGCCCCAATTCGCCGTCTCACTCCCATCAACTTTGCCCTTTGTCCTGTGATGAGACGGTTCCTTCTCCAATGATGGATAACCCATAACCCTACACGGCCTCACCCTCCCCTCTCTCTATCAACAGTTCCCGTTCCTCCGTGTCAACGCCCCGGCTCCCACTCCAGGCAAGATAAGCTGCACTAAGACAAAAACAAGACTATCCACGGCTAAAAAGGTGAAAACTGTGCATTGACACAAGGGTGAAAGGGATAAAGGCAGCGCCCTTGTGATGTCTGTCTGAAGGAGAGACTGTTCTTTTATTCCCGTCAGGGCGATCCCCTTTCCTTCCCTCCTACTTCCTTGCAGCGCCGCACTCAAGGCAGCCACCGGATATCTTGTTATTAGGGAGCCATTTCACTAACTGAGGATAAGAGGAAGAAGAAAAAATAAGGATCCCGTTAGTTAAGGTTAGAGAAGAGCAGCGGGTCCGTCCTTATATCCCTTCAGGGGGAGGAAGGCAGAAGTAGGAAAAGGAGGAAGGAGGGAGGAGGATCCACCCTAATGTAATGACTCCGTCTCACAAAGATGGTATTTCCACCTGAACTCGACCTGAACCCTCCTTGGTGGCTCCTCTCCTCTCCCCTCTCCTCTCCTCTCCTCCATCACTCCCTCATTCCTCCAAGCCTCCCCTCGCCAGGCCCTCGACCCTGTTGTTGCGTAAGGACAGCCGCCCTTCCCTCGCCTCGCCGGTTAAGGATGCTGACGAAGACAACACCACCACGCTGCACGCTCGGCGGACACGCGTGGCCTACGATGCAAGTGTTACGCTTTGCAACTCTCGGGTCAAAACAAAAGACGATTGAAAGTGAGACTCCAGCCGAGTCGTAAGAGGGGCGGTGGGCGGCCTTGGTGCCATCCTCCCCGCTCCCTCTTCTCCCCTCCCTGCTTATCTCCCCCTCCCTCGCTCATGAGTGATAGGAGTTGTGCCATCAGTATCAGTCCCTTCCAGGTTATCATGAATAATCATAATAGTGAACGAAGGCATTTCCTCGGACCTCCGCTCTATAAAAAGACCTTCGGCACTCTAAGCCCTCCGTCCCTTCCCCCTCTCCCCGCCTGGCCCGGCCCTGGCACCACGCGCGACCTACATCTCGGTCACTCACCCTCTCGCTCCGCTCCTCACCCCGGGCCCGCTGCCTGGTTTGTCATCCATCCGCCAGAGGGACTGAAGCGGGGGGGATACTACTGCAATTTTCGTGAAAGGGACCACTTTCCGAGGTCATAACCCGCCTTGCTGTGGACACGTGGGGGGAGGAGAGGAGGGGAGAGGGAGTATTACACTGCTTGACTGTTTTCCGTGTAATGTGGAGCAGGTCTTGGTTACTGTGGTGGCGGCAAGGCGCGTGCGACTCACCACTGCTGTGAGGACCATGTGTGCTTCTCAGCAGGAGAGCGAAAGTACACACACACACACACACACACACACACACACACACACACACACACACACACACACACATCATAGTAGAACAAATATAAACAGAACCATCACGTACAAGCATTAATTCACATCTGGCCTGAATTGTTGTCCTCTCCTCATCACATCCACAAACACACTCACTCACACACACACACACACACACACACACACACACACACACACACACCAAGCAAACCCAACGCGTGTGGTGGTTTTCTTAGCGGAGGGTTGAGTATGTATGAAAGAAGTGAGTGAGAAAGACGAGGCTTCTTACGAATATCAGGATGAGGGGTAGAGTAGTGAAGCTTTCGTGTAAGGAGTAAAGGAAAGGGGTGAGGGCTTATTTACGCTCCGCAGCAAGGGGAACGCCAACCAGGACACACACACACACACACACACACACACACACACACACACCTTTCAGGCAGTGTCAGGCAGGGCACTGATCCTCTGTCCGTGATAAGATGGGGAGAAATAGTAGGTCAAGACGCAAGTTGTTTGTTATCACACCACCTAAAATCCACCCTCCCCACCCCACCCCGTCACTCCTTTACCTCACCTCTCTCATAGGCCATCACCTGCCAGCCTGCCGCTCCCTTTACCCCTTTAATCAACGTCATCAACTTCCAACTCAATCACCTTCCATTTCACCCCTTCCCTGCCTCTCCCCCTTCCTTCTGGCACGCTCCTCCTCTCTCCACGTGTCGAGTTATTGAACCCGAGGAGAGAAATTGCTCAACACAGAGATAGACGGCGAGGGAGAAGAAAGAAAAAATGGAAAGTGAAGAATGCAAACAGTAAATGAAGAGGCAAATGAGGTGGAGGCGGCGGAGGAGGAGGAGGAGAAGGAAGATGAGGAGGAGGAGGAGGAGGAGCTGGTGGAAAAAATGAGGATGAGAAAGCTTAGATGGCACCAACCCCGACCCAGCCTTGGCACCCTCCCATCCATCCACACAAGTCACTGACCCCACGGCACTGTCCTGATACGGAGCCTGGGGAGGAGGAGGGGAAGATTGGAGAGAGTGGGAAATGGGAGGGAGAGGAGAGGGAAGGGTGGAAGCAACTCTCCTCCCTCTCCCTCCTGCTGCTGCTGCTGTTGTTGTTGCCTCCCTGCCACCCTTCCCGCTCCACATAGCCAGGACATTAATACAAAAACTGGCCCAATTCTCTTCCCTTCCCTTTCCTTTCCTTTCCATCTCCTCGCCTTCCCTTCATGTCTTTTTCCCCACAAGATGAAGCCTTCCTATTAACGGTACTGCACTGGTGAATGAGTTTGATTCTCTCTCTCTCTCTCTCTCTCTCTCTCTCTCTCTCTCTCTCTCTCTGAAAACATTCACAAAAATTGACGCATTTGCTCTCTATGACAATCATTTTCTATTTTTTCTCCCTCTTTTTCCCTGTTCTCTCTTTCGCTCCTTTTTCTTCCGCCACTCTCCATTGTAAAGGCCACTTTCGACCAGGCTGGAGCTGAGCGAAAGTTTTAGGGGGAGGGAGGGAGGGATGGATGGAAGAAGGGAGGGAAGTGAAGACTCCCTCTCCTACCTCCTCCCCCTCCCTCTTTCTCTCACTCTCTTCACCGCAATATACGACGAAGGCTTTCACTCAACTACTCAGCCTCCTCCTCCTCCTCCTCCTCCTCCTCCTCCTCCTATTCACCATCCACTTTCTATGCTCCGTTTGGCGCGATTACACAATCTGGCTAATGTGTGGATGCAAAAGTTCAACACACTGAATGATCCAGTAAGAAAAATCTAGAAACTGAAATTGAATGCACTGATGAAAGTTGTATTAGAAAGTGATTGATGCATTTTCACTTTTTTTATCAAGCGAATGCAAGGCTGGGTTGATTTTTGTCTTCTTTGAGAGAGAGAGAGAGAGAGAGAGAGAGAGAGAGAGAGAGAGAGAGAGAGAGAGAGAGAGAGTCGCACTTGAACAAAGGAAGGAAGGAAGGAGAGGAAAGACAAAGGAAGGAAGGAAAGGGAGGAAAGAAGAAAGGAAGGAAGGAAGGAAGAAAAGTCATGTCACGTTCCTAAGCGTGAACCTAAGCGCGCTCGTGTGTGTGTCTGTGTGTGTGTGTGTGTGTGTTATTGTCATCTCTCCTCTCCCCCGATCCATTCACTTTTACCAATGCATTATGTGTTTCTTTTTGTTTCGCTCAAGGTAAATGGCAACGACTGAGGTCGTTGTGCACTTTCCCCTCACTACTACTACTACTACTACTACTATCACCACCACTTGCACTCTTTCCTACTCTCTCTCCATAACCGTACTACTACTTCTACCACCACCATCACCACCACCACTTCTTCTACTACTACTACTACTACTACTACTACTACTACTACTACTACCACTACTATATCCACAACTTCACCTTCCCCCTATTTTAGCAGCAGGAGCAGCAGCAGCAGGTGTGGTAATATGTGGCACTCCATGACCTAAATTTAATTCCTGGCTGAGGGACAGCGCACGGCCGCTATCCTAAATACTGTGTTAAGGTTACTACAGTTCATTCCCCTCCGCCTCCCCCCATCCAGGGGATCCCCGCCCGCCACTACCCTCCCACCAGCGCCCCTCAGCACCTACGCAACCATGGCCCTCCCTCCCACCAACAAGGCCTCCCCCTACACCAGCCCCACAACCTCCCGCTCCCCGCGCGCGCTGGCTGCCAAGTGAACGATAACACTATCTTTGTTATTCAATTCTGTGCCGTAAGCTCTCTCATAATGGTGGCTCTGTGTAGGCTGTGCTAACGAGTGCACCCTGGGAAATGTCAGTAGAGATGTTACGAAGTGTTTTTAAGTAGCGATGTGTTTTTGTTTGTTGGGAAATGTATAAAAATAATGTTAATCACTCTTTCACGTCCATATGTT
>JAHFWG010000056.1:693004-698004 GCA_020233015.1 Callinectes sapidus | reverse complement strand
AATGAATCAGTGTATAAACAACATATCAGACCTATATAACACAACTGAATTAGTGATCCACTAGAGATCAAACTGTTTAGTATATTCCAAGAACCACCATCTGGCGACCAGACGCCAGATGGTGCCAGCCAAGCCCTTGGTGACATGATGGGGTCAGAAGTGTTACAGGACGGTGTAGCAACAGGCCCTCAACGCTGGTTGAGGCAGCCACTCACGCCCCCACCACTCACTCTGCCTCCTTCACGGCGGTGCACACACTAGCGGCCCGTGCGGCAGTCCTCGCAGCCTTCACACACTTACCACAGGGCACAAACACGCCTTAAAGAGTCATGCACACCGATGTCACATAACTAACTAGTGAACGCTCAGAAAACGAGAGTCAAATCATAAGACTCGAAGCATCTTACCGATCACAGTTTTGTCGATCAAGACCTGGGAGTCCATAGGCACTTCATAGAACTCCTGGTCACAGTACATGGTTGCGGCTGGTGGTTCACAACAATATCCAAAAAGAGCCACCTCCACTGCCACACTACAAGTAGAAAGCCTTATGATCGTGTACCACTCTCACTAGCACATGATTAATTCACTTCTAAGTTCTGCAGGCATGGCTTGGCCGAACAGGTACAAGACTTATGTAGTCTAGCACCGCTAAATGCAATATATATTCTCACTACAGCACTATCACATCTCTGGGTGGTGAGTAAGGGCAGGCCTGTTCACTCTGTACAGGAGAGGCTCCGTAGTAAGGCAGGTAAAGTTTGTCAACACGTGCACGGCGTGAACTAAGTTTCACTATCAGCGGCCACGACCGAGCGGGAAAGTGGACGGGGTTGTACTGGCAGCAGCAGCGGCGGCGGCCTGAGCTGGGAGTGTGGCGGGGGTGTGGGGTGGCGGTGGGGCTGGGAGGGGCTGGGGAGGTCGGGGAGGAGGGGCTCTGTCAGTGAGTGAGGCGAAGCGGGAGGAGCGGGAGGGAAGAGGAGGAGGGGGAGAGGTGAAGGCGACCAGCACAGCTCCGCCAGCCACGTTGGAGCCACAGGTACTACACAAACACACAGGGCTGCTGCTGCTGCTGCTCCCACGTTTCCTAGTACAGCAGGGGCTCCTCTCAGCACCAATCTGCCATTCTCTCTCCCACAACGCCCACCAGGAAAAAGAGAGCGTGACGTCACGAACTGATTTGATGACGTGGTGCAGGACAGTGACCTTCTGCTTCCTCCTCCTCCTCCTCCTCCTCCTCCTCCTCCTCCTCCTCCTTCTCCTCCTCCTCCTCCTCCTGCTTCACCACCACCTCCTCCTCCTCCCTTCACCATACACTTTTCCTTCCTCCTCTATCCACCCAGCGCCTCACACACTCTCACTTCATGCCTCTTTCCTCACGCCACTCTAAGGCGCCCACCGCACCGACTCATTCCTGGCACTCACTCAATCAATGATACAAACATCTTTTCAGACCTTCACTCTAAAACTGAACACTGGTCTTGAGTTCCCGAAGGCCGAGGGCACGCAGCGAGGCCTTGTGCCTATTTACCCCGAAGGACAGACAACAAACACGCGACAATGAAGGTGTTTTGAGGCTCTGTCCCTAACCTACCTCATGTGTCTGCCACACCACCACCAGGTATCGATCCACCTTCCCCCTTAATTATAAAATAAAAAGGTTGTTGAGTAGAAATCGATATCTACGCTCTGCCGCTTCCCTCCCCCTACACAAAGTTTGGTCTCACAGGAGATGTTTTGCCCCTTACGCCGGGCTTGACGCCGCGCTCCCTCGCTGCTGGCTATACAAGTCAGGCTGGAGTCGGCGTCCCTAAGGAAAGCAGTCACGGGAGCTGCGTAATTATGGCCAATCACCAGGCCACGAGCACCCACCAGTCAGGCACGGCTGTCCTCACACGCCCGAGTCCCTGCTTTCACTTTTTAAATCACCAGAGCGACCATTGTGAGGTTCCTTGTGGCAGAGGAGCGAGAGTGGGCAGAGGAGGCTGGGCGGCTGGTGGGTGAGGGAGAGTTCCTCCGCAATGTGTGAAAGTCAAGCAATAGATTTATGTACGAGGCTTCATTTCATTGTTTGGTTGTAAGCGATCAATTTGGTCACATTTTCCGTTAAGTGTGTTTGTTAGTAAGTCCACGAGTGCAGGTAAGTAGATGCGCGCGCACGCACACACACACACACACACACACACACACACACACACACACACACACACACACACACACACACACGTCACCTTGAAGAAGTTCCCAGCAGTTGTCCTCGAAAGCATCCCTCCATTCTTTTTCGTGCTATTATCCCTCCCTCTTACCTCTTCTTCCCTCCCTTAGCCTCCTCCATGCACGCCCCACACCACAGCCCTTCTTTCTTCCTAGCATTCCTCTGTCCTTCCCTCATGCCTTCTTCCTCCTACACGGAGCCACCTACGAGTATGGCGGCTACCTTGAGGCCCCGCGCTTCCTCTACATGACCTCCCGCCTCCGAGTCTTGCCCTCACCCTCACCCTCGCCCTTGTCCCGGACCAGGAAGGGGGAAGGGAATGTCCTCGCTGGGTAAGGAAAAGGAAGTGGGAGAAAAGGCTTTATGGGAACGACTTAAGTGATTCTAGCCATGCAGAGAGATTTTTTTTTTTTTGTCTTTATTTCTATTTTGTATGGAGAGAGAGAGAGAGAGAGAGAGAGAAGAAAATACCCGGAAAGAAAAAGACAAAAAGACAGCGACGAGTAAAAAAGGAAGAGAGAAAGAAAAAAAAAACTGTGTAAAAGGGAATTAGGAAGTGAGGGGGAAAAACTAAGACTACTGCACACCCTAATTCTTGGCCGCCCTGCTCCTTTTTTTTCTCTCTCTCCCTCTCTCTCTCTCTCTCTCTGTCTCTTTTTCTCTTTCTCTCCTTTTTCTTCCTTCCTTCCTTCCTTCCTTCTTCCTCCTCCCTCTATACTCAAGGAGAGAATGCCACTTTACAACACACTCAGCCCCTTCCACGGGTCTCCAAAAGTCTGCCTATTAGACCCAACAGAACACTCCAGAAAAAAAAGGGAACTAAAAATAAGAACAAAAAAAAGGAGAAATAATATATATTCAGCCAAATAAATGAGTAAGTAAACAAATGACAAAATAAACAGGAGGAAAAATTACTCCATTCAGATTTTTAGAGACCATGGCAAGGACGAGAGAGAGAGAGAGAGAGAGAGAGAGAGAGAGAGGAAAAAATATGAGGAAAACGAGGAAAAAATTTCATCCATAAAATACAAAGTAGGAATTAAACCTATATTAAAAGGAAGAAAAAAGGAAAACAAAGGAGGAAATAAAGAAAATAGGAAAAAAAACACCCTCGTAAAATGGGAAACGAGAACTTATATTTTATAGCAATAAAAAATAAAAAGGAAGAAAAGAGAGAGGGAGAGGAGAGGGAGAGGAGAGGGAGAGAGAAAGAGAGAGAGGGAGAGGGAGAGGGAGGGTAATTAGAATGATGTGTCCTTAATTGATGATTCACACAAGAACGTCACCCACACCCGCGCCTCACCATTAATCTCATCCTCCCCTTCCTTTTCCCATCTCGCATCTTCCCTTCCATCAAAAGCCTTCCCCATCACTTCCCTTCCTCCCTATTCCCTTCCTCATCATCAAAGTCCATTTCTACTCATATTTTTCTCTTCATTTTTCGTCTCATTGTTTCTTTTTCTTTTTCTATTCATCTCCACATTATCATCATCTCTTCTAAGCGCCATATTACGTTTTCTATATTCGAAGAAAATGAGCAGCAGAATTGAATTTGTTACGTAAGGAATTAATTAATGAAAAAAGGACTGAAGTAAGGAAGGAAGGAAAGAAGGAAGGAAAGGAAATTATTAAGTAATGAAAGGGGAAGGATTGATAAAAGAAGGATGAATGAAAGGGTGGAAGGAAGGATGGATGGAAGGAAAAGGAAGAGAAGCGAGTAAAGGGGGAAGGATATAAAAGAGAAGGATGGATGAAAAAAAAGAAGAGAGGACGGAGGGAAGAAAGAAAGGAAAGCAATAGAAGGCAGGACAAGTTAGAAGATAAACAAATAAAAAAACGAAGAAAATAATAAATAAACCAATATAATTAAACAACAAATAAACACTAACAAACAAACTGAAACAAACAAACAAGCAACAATAATTACCCTCTCACTTACCTTCACTCCACCAAAACTTTTCTAAACTCATCAATCACGGCAACTCATTAATATCAACACACAAACATACACATCTCCACCAACCTCCAAAAATATATCACCCACGTCTTCTCAATATCGAGTCCTCTAAGTTACACCTATAAAGCCATTCGGTCAGGAGTAGCGGGGCAGCCAATATTGTGCTTGGGAGGGTCTGGTTGAGGGCTTCTCTGCTCCCGTCACTGCAATGAAGCGTATAGGAGGGAAGGAATGACTAAGGGGGAGGCAAGAAGTTTACCTGGATGTCGTTTTGAGGAGGAGGAGGAGGAGGAGGAGGAGGAGGAGGAGGAGGAGGAGGAGGAGGAGGAGGAAGATGAATAATGTGATACCGATGGAAGAGTTAGGAAAAGGAAAGTTTAAAGGAAGAAAGAAAAGCAGAATGAGAAAACTATTCAGAAAATGCTGATAATAGAATGAGAAAGAGGAAGATGAGAAATGTGAGAAATATTAGGAAGTGAAGGAACAAGAGAATGATAAAGTGAGAAGGAAGAAGAATACAAATAAGAAAATGCAAATGATGAGTAAAAGGAGGAAGAAGTGTGAGATAAGGGAAGCGATAAAAACAAAAGGTTAGAAAGAACAGGAAGAAAAAAATGACTAGAAGAAAAAAAAAAAAAAAAAAAAACAAGAAAAAGAAGGAAAAATGTGCACATATTTTCTTACTTTCCTACCTTTTCCTCTCTTCCTTCATCTTGTCTTTATTTATCTATTATCTAATCTGTCCATTATAACATTTCCTTTCTTTATTTCTTCCATTTTTTTTTATTTGAATTCGTAAATCTATCACCTTACAAATTTTTTTTTTTT
>JAHFWG010000056.1:678951-686451 GCA_020233015.1 Callinectes sapidus | reverse complement strand
TGTCAGGCGTTAACAGGTGGTAGCATGGCCTGTGATTGGTATCATTCAGGTAAATGCCTAGAAGAGTGAAAAGTGAAGGTTAAATTTTATTCAAGTTAATGAGGAAGTAACCAAAAAATTATAAGTTGTACTAAAGTTAATGAAAAGCATATAATAATAACGATGATGAAAATGACGGTAGGAAAAAAAAAGTTATAGGAAGGACAGACGTGGATGAGTAGATCACATCACATTGGAAGGCTAAGTAATGTACATAAATCAAGACTCTTGGATGGGAGGGTGAATGGGGGAATCCATGGGGCTGGAGTGGGACAGGAGGGGTGGGTGGCCTGCTGCCCTTGCCCCACAGCCCCTCAGCCCCTCAGCCCCTCAGTCCCTCACTCCTCTTCGTAGTCGCGGAAAGGGAAACCAACGGAGACACCACCGAGCTAGAGGGACACGCGCGCCTCACGGGGCAATCTTCACATGGGCTTGTGGAGGGCGTGTACGTCCGGGAGTGTCGACCGTGTGCGTGGAAGGGGCTCACATGTGCACTGAAATCTCCGTCGAGGTAGGTGAACCTATAGGTAACTGACATCCAGTCGACCGTAGAGGCGACTTTGCCTCCGCCTGAAATACAAGAACCGCCCGTCGCTGTAGCCACGTTGATATGTCATGTGTTCATAAGGTTGACAGCAGCAGGGAAAAGTTAGGAATTGTGGGTCTTAACAACGTAGCACTAACTGAGTCAAGGTCCGGGCGATGAACCCTCGTTGACCGTGAACCAATCAGCGATCGGCTGCGCTACGCTCGATGTCTCTCATTGGCTAGAAGGTTTGGTGCTGTATTGACGACCTTATCTCGTCTGTATACAAGAGCGAAAGTAGAGTACGAGGGTCAAGGCTCAGCGGCGGGCCTGTGATGCAGGGGAAGGAGGGAAGGTGTTCTCATATTATTACTTTCACTGTGAACATGCGTGGTGTGCCGTGCGTGGTGGCGCTGGCCGTGAATGAAGAAGGCTAAGCAAGGTGTGCATCCCTGTGACATTCAAAGCGTGACAAACAGTGGTAGTGACAGTGCCAGCCCTTGAGGTGCCATCCACTGGGCTTGACATATACTTTATCACTGCATTGGTGCCGGGCGTGAGGAGCTGCTGTCATTATGATCATTACCGAAAAAGATCTACAGATGCTGCACACCATGCCACCGCCGCCCCCAGGGGACCCGCTCCTCCCGGGGAGAGAAAACGATCTCAAGCTGGGTGAGTTAAGGGGTGTCTTGCCTGCCGAACCTCCCTTAGCATGTCTTTCTCTGGGCAAAAAAAATCACTTCCATGTCAAACTTTAGCTGTATCAAATGCCGCCTCTCTCAAGTGGGTGTGCTGAGAGCGTGGAAACTATGTGTTGCGGAAAGGAAGTTTTAGTTGTCAGCGATGTGGGCGGACGCGCTCTGGCCTGTCGCGGCAAAGACTGAGGCGGAAGGTAAACAGTTTATACTACTATTATACTGGCGTGGCATGATTTTGTCGGGCGTGGCGTCCACTTGTCATTTCAGCGAGAAACATCGCCAATTTGTTATTGTCGTTTGTATTCTGTTATTGATTTTTTCGACGGTTTTCTGACACGTGTTGCTGCTGAAGCGATGGGACAAATTCCACAGGACACTCCTGTCTGCCGGATAACTATAACAGCAGCACGAGCCACGTAGCCCTCGATGCGTGACAGCATGGCAGGAGTTTCATATGGCACTCGATACACCCCTTGGCGGCATCGGCAGGGCTGGCGCGAGGCTACTGTCCTCACATCAACTCCGCGGGTTGCATTTGCCTTACCTGTCAGCGACGCTTCACACTGCCAGTTGTTATTGTAACATGAGCAACACTGAATACAATGCCTTTGTAAGTGTCAGTTGCCTTAGTCACCCGGAATCCCAGCAAGTCTCTTTATAAAGCCTCAGATTATTAGAGCTCTCGCAGCCTCGTTATCGTGATCCCCAGGTACTGCCGGCTGGTGCTTCTGCCTCTCGCCCACGCCTCTCCGACCCTGAAACGCAGCAGCAACTGACTCAGACAAGTTAGCGAGAAAAGGATGTACAGAGGGACGACAAGGCCGCTTATCCTACCAAAAGCCAATTAGCGGCAGCTTAGCCTTACGAATAACACTTGTTGACACACCAGGGAGTCGAGGACGCGTACGTTGACAGCAAAAGGCAAACAGCGCAGTGGCTTCCATGGGGTTAGGAAGACACAGCGAACCAAAGAGATCAACACGTTAGGGGTGCAACTTTAGGGCGTTGTAGTTTAAGGCGTGTGGCTGTCACGCTCAACCTGAGTGGCAACGGAGCCTCCCACAGGCCCCAATACGCTCATATCATGTGAGGGAAGACAGAGGTGTGGCAGAAGAGTGGCTGGGAAGGTGGCTCTTATTTATAAGCCTCACCACCACCATCTCACACCCTCCTCAACTCGGGAATGGGGAAGCGAGGCCGGTGAAACACAGCGTGATTTAATGTATTTCTCGGTAAGTGAAGGTGGAAGGCGGCAGAGCGTCCCTATAGCACAGGTGGCTGACCTTGCCCCAGGGCTTTTAAACAAGGGGTCCTATTTCCAGCGTGGGGCCGGTGAGGCTGGGAGGCTCTGCTTGCGTGGCCAGGTAGGCGGGCAGGTAAAAAAATGGTAGGCATGAGGTTGGTGGGTTGATAGGTCGGCAGGTAGGTAGGTCTTTACCTGTCCAGGGCTGCGTCATCTCACTCATAATGGTTCGCCACTCATGCTGCCTACAGCCGGGTGGTGTGCGAGGCTTGGGGAGCGGCGAGTGGTGAGTGCTGCTGCATCGCCCACCAAGCTAACCCGAGAGGCTGGAGGCTCGGCGTGGCGCAACCAGTGAGGGGGTTGGTTGTCCCGGGCGTCGGGGACGGACGCCGTTTCTTCATATAAGCAAACATTCTCCTTCAATCTGCAGTAGCATCATCGAGTCCTGCATACCTGCCGTCGTCACCTGTCGCGCCTTCTTCGTCGCCTCCGTCTGCGTCACGGACTGCCGGAGGTGTCCCAGGTAGTGGTGGCGGCGTGGAGGCGGTGGAGGTGGTGGTGACAGGGTGAGGAGCCCGAGGGCGAGAGTGGAAGGATATTTGCTCCAGTATTTGGGTTGAAGGACCGCCCTGACCTTGAGAGTTCCGCGCGCTCAGTCCCCTCTCGCTCCTGCCTTACCGTGCCTCCTTCCTCCCTCCCGTGGCCCCCTCCCTGCCCGGCCCCCAGATACCTTCCCAACAGTCCGCCCCAGTAGCTCAAGCACTCTCACACTCTCCCACTCTGCCACTCTCCCTCCCTCCGCAGTACAAAGAGATGCACAGTCCGCAGGCAGCCATCGCCCTTGATCTCACAGTAGAGTTTGTTCAGTGTGTCTTTCATTCATTCGAAACAACCATTAAATTTATGAATAGCCGAGGGTTTCGTAATACACACAAAAAAAAAAGATAAGTAATTACATCTTTTTTGTTTCCTCCACCGCAAGCTGTACTTAAGGCCAATAAACTACGCCTTTAGGAGAAAATGGATTGCGTTATTATTTGAGAGAGAGAGAGAGAGAGAGAGAGAGAGAGAGAGAGAGAGAGAGAGAGAGAGAGAGAGAGAGAGAGAGAGAGAGAGAGAGAAGCGAGAAGATAGTGACTCCATCCTGTAATATCTGAAGAAGAAAGTACAAAAGCCACTCAAAGAAGGAGGAGGAGAAGAATGAAGAGGAAGAATGAAGAGGAAGAGGAAGAGGAAGAGGAAGAGGAAGAGGAAGAGAATAAGGATGAAAAAGAAGCAGAAGAAGGGAAAAATAATTCAAAAAATATATATATATAACTCTCATCTCACTCTTCCACACATATTAATAAGTCATGCACACTTCACACTCCTATTCTCTTCCACGTATTCTCCGTCCCAACTAAAGCCAAAGAGAATAAACCATCAGTTAGAGAGAGAGAGAGGAGAAGAGAAGAGAAGAGAAGAGAAGAGAAGAGAAGAGAAAAGAAGAGAAGAGAGAGAAGAGAAGGGAAGAGAAAAAAGGAAAGGAAAGGAAGGGAAAGAAAAAAGAAAAGAAAAGAAAAGATAAGAAAAGAAAAGAAAAGAAAGGAAAGGAAAGGAAGGGAGAGAAGAGGACGGAGGAAGGAACTGAAACCTAACAATACGAAGATGAAGGAGAGATATTTATTCCTGATGGTGAGAGAAAAAAAAAACTATAAGAGTGAGCAGTACCTTTGTAGAGGGAGATGAAACAGGAAGAAGAGGGAAGAGAAAGAGAAAGAGAAAGAAAGAAAGAAAGAAAGAAAGGAAAAGAAAGAAAGAGAAAGAAAGAAAGAAAGAGAAAGAGAAGGCAGAGAAAATTTTGATGAAAAGGGAAGAAATGATGGATTAATGAAGAATAACGGATGAAAAGGAGTAACGAAGGGGTGAATGGAAGAGAAGAAGAGTATTGAAGGAATGAAGGGAAATAAGAGGAAAAAAAAGGAAAAAAAAGAATAGGTAAAGGAAATTTTGCTGAGGTATTTACGAGAAGAAAGAAAGGTATAATGATAACTTAAGAGAAAAAAAAAAGGTGTAGTAAAGGAGTGAATGGAAGAGAGGAAGAATTGGTGAAGGGGAGAAGGAAAATAAGCGAAGGAAAAGGGAAAAAAGAGAAGGCAGAGGAAACTTTGGTAAAGGGAATAAGAGAAGGAAAGGAAAGGTTAGTGAAGAGGAAAAAAAGAAAAAAAAGCATTATTGAAGAGGTGAATGGAAGGGAGGAAGAATTGGTGGAGGAGAAAAGGGAAATAAAAAAAGGAAAAGAGAAAGAAGAGAAGGCAGAGGAGGATATGGTGAAGGGGAATACGAGAATAGGGCTTAGAAATAGGAAAAAAAAGTACTTTGAAGGGGTGAATGGAAGAGATGAAGGGGTGAAGGAATGAAGGAATGAAGGATACTAGGAGGAAGAAAAGGAAGAAATGAGAAGGCACAGAAAGATTTGATGAAGGGGAATACGAGAATAGGGCTTAGAAATAGGAAAAAAAACATATTGAAGGGGTGAAGGGAAGAGATGATGAAGGGGTGAAGGAATGAAGGGATGAAGGAGACTAGGAGGAAGAAAAGGAAGAAATGAGAAGGAAGAGGAAGATTTGATGAAGGGAATACGAGAATAGGGCTTAGAAATAGAAAAAAAGGCATATTGAAGGGGTGAATGGGAGAGATGAAGGGATGAAGGAATGAAGGAGTGAAGGAGACTAGGAAGAAGAAAAGGAAGAAATGAGAAAGCACAGGAAGATTTGGTGAAGAGGAATACGAAAATAGGGCTTAGAAATAGGAAAAAAAACATATTGAAGGGGTGAATGGCAGAGATGATGAAGGGGTGAAGGAATGAAGGGGAGACCGAGGAAGGGGAAGAGGAAGGGGAAGTAAGGGGTGTTGACGTCTCAGGGAGTGAAGTGGGCTGGTTGTTGTGGTGCAAAGAGTGACCCTTATGAATACAAATGTGTTAATCCTTTACTGTCTCCCCCTCCCTCTTCTTCTTCTTCTTCTTACACACACACACACACACACACACTCTTATCTCTCTCTCTCTCTCTCTCTCTCTCTCTCTCTCTCTCTCTCTCTCTCTCTCTCTCTCTCTCTCTCTCTCTCTCTCTCTCTCTCTCTCTCCACCCCCCTGTCTCCCCCTGTCCTCTCCTTCTCCTCCCACCACCCACCCCCCTTCTATGCACAAGACACGCTCCCAGGATACCCGACTGACCACTCCCGCAGGTTGAGTCATCAGGTACCAATGTTCTTATTTTTCATTTATTTTTCTTTTGGCAATTTTTTTCCTTCCTTCTAAGGCATTCGCTTGGTCGTTTCATTGGAGGACTGGCTGGTGCTGTGTGTGTGTGTGTGTGTGTGTGTGTGTGTGTGTGTGTGTGTGTGTGTGTGTGTGTGTGTGTGTGCGAGTGTACCTTTTGCACTTTCAAGTATGGCGTCTCACCTGGCGGGTTAACTGTTTGCTCTTCCTTTTTGTCCCTCTTGCTGGTAATGGAGAAGGGAAGGGGGAATTACCCAGACGTCACTACTACTACTGCTAATGTTGCCCCACAGCTTGTTTTGATCAGGCCTCTCTCTGTCTCTGTCTGTGTGTCTGTGCGTCTGTCTGTCTATCTCTCCCTGAAGAATAAACCAGCATCGTGGCTCTTCCTAAATCCTCCCCCTCCCTCCCCCCTGACCATCCCTAACACCCTTCGAGGACCCCAAGACTCTGGCAGCGTCTCTACCAACCTTGGCGTTCCTCTGCCCCTCATAAAAGGCTCTGACGTGTGTGGAATTAGTTCATTGTGGTCGTGACGTAATGCTCCATGAAACGCACCCTGAGAGAGACAAAAAAGATAGTTAATAAGGACGCAGTACGAGGCAAGAAAAGGAAGGTGATTTGAGGGGATGTAGGGATGGAGAGAGAGAGAGAGAGAGAGAGAGAGAGAGAGAGAGAGAGAGAGAGAGAGAGAGAGAGAGAGAGAGAGAGAGAGAGAGAGAGAATGGAGTGTGTGTGTGTGTGTGTGTGTGTGTGTGTGTGTGTGTGTGTGTGTGTGTGTGTGTGTGTGTGTGTGTGTGTGAGTGTAGTTGCCTAGGAGCACTTATTGGATCACGTAATCTCTCGCCTGTAATGGAGCAAAGGTGTCCTGCTGTGCCCTTTATTTGTCTGTCTGTCTGTCTGTCTGTCTGTCTATGTATATGTCTTCCTGTCTACCTATCTGCCTGCCTTTCTGTCTTTTCCGTGGCTTTCTTCTGGCTTTCCTGTGTATCTCCTAACCTGTGTCTATCTGCTTTGTCTACCTACTTACCTTCCGGTCTTCCTACAGTCCTGTCTTTCTGTCTTTCAGCATCTTTATCTCTCTGTGTCTCTGCCTCTCCGTCTGCCTGTCTACGTGCCTATCTTCAACCAAGGCAGCAAATCACCGCCAAATACAAAACTTTCTCCCAGAAAACAGCCGCTCACGTCATCCCAGAGTGCATGCTGAGGCAGTAAAGCACCATAAGAATACAAGTAAAGAAATAAGAAAATAAAAAAAAAATAGTCTCATCTCACGTAAACTTTCCCTAGAGAAGTTTTGATGAGAACCCGTTGAGCTTCACTGCAGGAGATGAGCGTGTCAGTGAGTGCTTAGCTGCGATGCGGGTGGATGGGTACGGACTGAAGGAAGGAGAAGGAGGGTGTCATGTGAGAGAACGGGAGACACCAGGGAAAAAATGAGAGAAAGGAGACAAAAAAAAAGTCAGACATCGTAACAAATACAGTTATAAAAGGAGTCTGGAGTTAATATGTGCTGAGTTGACTGTGGGGAGGCTGTGATGGTTTGGGCGAGTGGGTACGCAGAAACTGAGCCTGATGGGAGGGAATTAACAGGGGAGAAGGAGAGAGAGAGAGAGAGATTGCCAAGGTGTGATGTGGATGAGGAGACGGAAACTTGGCGAGGGGTAAGGTTAAGTTGGTGTTAAGCGAAGGATGGTTTTTGTTCGTAGTTCAGAGACTTGCAAAGAGG
>JAHFWG010000056.1:612760-625502 GCA_020233015.1 Callinectes sapidus | reverse complement strand
TAATAATAATAATAATAATTCTCTAAACCGAGAGAAAGCCGCAGTGAGTGGCAATAAGGAAAGTATTTGCAAAATTTTAAAAAAATAAACTTGATAATATTTAATATTGATAAGAACGTTACTGCAAGAAAAAAAAGAAGCAAAAAAAGAAGGAAAGTAGAAATTATAACTGATAGGTTTTGCAAGTGTTAGAAAAAGTGGTTTCAGTGGTAAAATAAAACGAGAATAAATGAAGAATTAGAGTAAAAAGAGTAAAGAGATAAATAGATGGTCACGTGACTCCTTATCTCCAGCATCAGGGAGGGAGAGGAAGGAAGGGAAGAAAGAAGGAAGGGAGGAAGAAAGGAAGGAAGGAAGGGAGGAAAAAAGGAAGGAGGGAAGAAAGAAAGAAAGAAAGAAAGAAGGGAAGGAAGAAAGGAAGGAAGGAAGAAAGGAAGGAAGGAAGGAAGGAAGGAAGGGAGGGAGGGAGGAGGGAGGGAAGAGAAGGGTAAAAAATACAAGGGAAAAAGGCAGTTGGTTCGTCACTAATTATTTTTCATTGTGAAACATTGTTGTTGTTGTTGTTGTTGTTGTTGTTGTTGTTGTTGTTGTTGTTGTTGTTGTTGTTGTTGTTTTGTGGTTATGGTAATAGTTGTTGTTATTGCTTGATGTTGTTGTCATTGGTAATAGTGTTGGTATTGTTGTTTAAATATTGCTGCTTTGTTGCTATTACCATAAAGGAAAGGAAAGCTCCTCCTCCTGCTCCTCCTCCTCCTGCTGCTGCTGCTGCTGCTGCAATTAAACTCACTGTAGGAAGGAAAGCAGCTGAAGGAGAGAAAGGTGAAGGAGAAACTTTACGAGGCTATTCTAAGATGTACATGAAGAAGAGAGAAGAACAAGACAACAACAGACTGTGTAAACAATCCTAATGCAGTGATTGCAAGAGGAGGAGGAGGAGAAGAAGAAGAAAAAGAAGAAGAAGACGAGGAAGAAGAGGAAGAAGAAGAAATACAAAGGAAGGCCAAGCAGAAATAGACCTTTTTGGTCCTTTCAAGGCTGCTTGATAACTACTGATAACTATGTACAGGGAAGAGACACAGGACAGTACAGAAGGAGGCTCCTCCCCACTCACCATTCCCTCCAGCTTTTGCTGGCATGGGAAATAGTTTGGAAAAGTACCATGCAGTTTGAAAAAACTGACATGGAATTTGCACGGGCAAGGATGAAAGGAAATTCTGCTATTCACCCATCGTGAACTCTACATGTCCATCTGATAAGAGAAAAAACACAGAAACTATGACATTATTAGGAGATACATATTAAATTATTCGGACAAGAAGATTGGAGGTTAGCTTTTAAATATTTATCAATTTTGTTTTTCGATTTCAAAAGGCAGCTTATTCCAGATGTTAACCATTCTGTTAAAGAAAAATACTTAGCCTCATGAGATTTTAAGCGTTTGGGTATAGTTTTACAACCATTATTTCTTGTTGTGTTTGAATTATCAATATTAAAATTCATATTAACGTTAAAGTTGCAGTATCCTTTAAAATTTTTGAAAACTTCGATTAGGACCCCTCTTTTCCTGCGCTTTGTTAAGCTGAATAGGTTTAACTCTTCCAGTCGTTGCTCATATGTCTTATTTTTCAACTTTGGAATAATTTTAGTCAATCTGACTTGTATTTTTCCAGCTTTTCAATATCTTTTCTGTAATATGGTGACCAGAACTGCACACAATATTCGAGTTTAGGACGCACCAATGAATTATATAAGGCAAGTATAACCTTTTCAGATTTGAATTCAAAGGTTCTTCCAATGAACCCTACTAATTTATTTGCCATTTTCACTGTTTATGTGCAGTGTTGACTCGGCTTAACATCTTGTGAAACCACAACACCAAAATCTACTTTTTTTCTGCACTTGCCAGAGGCACATCATTCATTAAGTATTTAGCTTGCACATTGTTGTTTCCGATGTGAAGGAGGAGGAAGAGGTGGAAGAGAAAGAGAAAGAGTAGAAAGAGGAGGGGGAGGAATGTGGAGACTTAGAGAGACAAGACAGATAGATATACATAGAGAGGAACACACACACACACACACACACACACACCACACACACACACACACACACACACACACACACACACACACACACACACACACACA
The DNA here is from genome assembly GCA_020233015.1 of Callinectes sapidus. Lineage (NCBI taxonomy): Eukaryota > Metazoa > Arthropoda > Malacostraca > Decapoda > Portunidae > Callinectes > Callinectes sapidus. Next base: position 623,358 of record JAHFWG010000056.1, on the reverse strand, counting down.
CACACTATAGATTATTCGAATAAGAAATGTTAATATTATTTTTCACGGTAAAGTAAAAGGTAATGTGAAAAAGAAACCAGGAGGTAACTGTTTGTTGGAAAAAAAAAATATACAATGAAAAGGGAAAAGCGTAGGAAGAAGATAATTAGGATTTTAGATAGCTCCAGATAATGATTTAAAAGTCTCTCTCTCTCTCTCTCTCTCTCTCTCTCTCTCTCTCTCTCTCTCTCTTGCTCTCCATTAATGAAGACCGGGGCGATGGAAGGAAAAATGTAAATAGAATCGTTCCTTCCTATTACCAATTCATGTGTTTCTCTTCCTGTCCTGAACTCTGGTGGAGGATGAAGAGACCAGAGAGATGATGGCCGTAGGATTAGAACACGGAAGTTGGCACAGAATAACTGATATTGGAAATTCAGTATTCTAGACATGAGATCTAATTTCTCTATATACCGGAGCGATAATCTCACACTAAGGCCCGTACGTATCCTTAAACACTTTGCTCTCTCACCCCACAGCAGTTTTCCAAGATCATAGAGACGATTACCCGAGTTTTCAAGACAGTTTCTCCTTATAATACACTAAAAAAATATTGCCGATCCATCACCAAAACCATAAAAAAAATACCCTTAAAGAACATGACTATCTTCAACTTGAGCCTTTGGAAAATAGTGATGGTGAGAGAGCACTGTCTAAGAATACGGACATGAGGGGCAACTGGGAACCTCTTTATCTACTGGCTATCCTGCGAATAAGTAAAGGAATGAAGTAGGATACAGAAGCTTGAGTAGGGCGAGTTTATGTGGTAATGGCATGAGTCAGGGAAGCGAAATGAGACTGATGCTCTGAATGAAATTAAATGTGCTGCGGAGGAAACCTGTTTGAAAGCTCTAATGAGAAATAGGGCGAGGATATGAGGGAGGAAGACAGGAAGGCGTTGTCTGTAGTTAGGTAAGGATATGAGTTAGACAGTAAAGGATACAAAGAGTGCTTAATGATTTTTATGTAGGGACGAGGTAAGGATTGGGAATGACGAGAGAATTGTGTGCAAGGTTGTGTGAGTGAGGGTCGAGATGCAAATATGAGGTAGAAAAGTTTGTAAACTCCTCCCCGTTGGCAAGGAAAAATGAATCTCAAAAAAGTTGGTGTTTAATTTCCTCCGAGAATTGAATACTTCTCTCGCTCTTCATTCACATTAATTGGTGCTCAAATGAAGGCCAGTGAGCAGAAAACATATAAGAAAACCGCGCTATTTGTCTTCTTAACACCTCTGTCGACGCCTTGATTTGAAAGGGAAATCTCAGATCTTTCATTTCTGGCGTGTCTCAGTTTGTGTATTGCAATATATCCTTTGTACTCTGCACCTCTACGAACAAATCACTTTGAATTCACATATTTATGCCATTTCAGACCTCCTCTTTCATGTCATTTGTGATTTTCTATTACGAACGTTTCTTTCATTAGTATTTTTACTCGCAAAAAAAGCATCTATAATAAAAGTATGACCTTAACTTATTTCGTACTTCACCTAAGTATATTTTTTCTTTATAAAAGTAAACATCCTCCACAGCTTTCAGTCCCTAAGATGTAATTATCTAGTATCAGTTCCAAAGGTCACGGGAAGGGAAGGTTACGAAAGATTAAGTAACTGAGACATCTACATCTAGCTGAAGAGAGTGTTGTGAGGGGAGGCGTCGTCTGCTGCTACCTGTGTGTGGATGTAATGAAAGCTTAATGAAGGTGTCAAGGTGAAGAGCGGGAAGGGTGAGGTGATATTAGGTCGCTTCCGAGAGAGAGAGAGAGAGAGAGAGAGAGAGAGAGAGAGAGAGAGAGAGAGAGAGAGAGAGAGAGAGAGAGAGAGAGAGAGAGAGAGAGAGAGAGAGAGAGAGAGACCCCCTTGAAACTCTTGAAAGGTTATAGATGAAATGATGGCTGTTCATATGTCGTCGGTTCTCTCTTCTTAACTTTCAGGTCCTTTGGGAAACTGTAGGTAAGATAGTGGTGGTGGTGACGGTGGTGGTGGTGGCGGCACATCCACTAAAGGAGCTGCGGCCACTGTGCGACATGGCCAGGACTTGCTGACTATTGGTGAGCTCTCTGGTGGAAGACTGAAGCACTTTTCGACGGCTCTCATATTTTTGTTGCGAGAGAACTCAACTCGGCCGTCATAAATGTTACTACACTTGTTTTCTTGTTGTTGATTTTGTTCTCTCTTCTTATTCATATAATTCTTGTTCCTGTTTTTGTTTTTTTGTTTTTCGTTCCTGTTGTTGATCTGCTGCTTCTTCTTTTCTTCTTCTTCTTCTCCTCTTCCTCCTTTTATTTCTACGAATATAATCCATTTAACTTATATATATTCACTCCTTTCACGCTTTTTAACAGTTAGAAATTATATATTAAAAAAACAAGACATTTAAACACACCTCCTTTTTAGCTTCAGTTTTCATATATGCTACAGCAGTTAAGAGTTTAGGTGTCTGGGTGACGAGAGAGCAGATCCGAGTGATGAAAAATAATTGTATCTCAGGCGACAAGGGACTGACTGGGGTGAGGAGAAAGTGGCTGAGATGATGAGAGAAGGGCCTGAGGGAAGAAGAAAACTGCGAGGCGACGAAAGAGAGGCTGGGATGATAAGCGGAGGGGAGATTGGAAGAATAACAAAACAGGCCGTTGAGATAAGCACTAAATAAGCAAAGTGTTGAGTGAAAAGTAAAAGGATTGAGGCTTAAAGATTTAAATTGGACTTGTGAGAGTCGGGGATGAATATATAATGATGGGAGGAGTAGAGGAGAGGCCCTGGTGGTGATGGGAGTGGTGAAGTGATGATGGTGGTGAAGTGATAGTGGAGTGTGTATCTGTGTGTGTGTGTTCTGAAAGTGTCAACAAGTGCAATGAGGCAGTGGAATGGCCTTGGAAGAGAATGGTGGTCGATGTGGTAGTTGTCTGGAATTATAAAAAAAAAAAAAGTTACAATAATAGGGGAGAGATGGAGGTGATACGCCGCGCCTTGAAGAAAAGGACTGAAACGACCGTAGAGAAAGAAAACAAAATTGGAATTGTAAAGGATATTCTTGGAGTGATTATTTTGGAGGAGAAAAAATAAGAGAAGGAAGAAAAAAAAAGAACAACAACAAAGAAAGTTTAACAAGATGGGGAAATGAAAAACGAAAATTCATAGAAGGCAGAAGTAAAAGAAGGAAAGCTAATTAAAGTAAAAGTAGAAAAAAAAGAAAATGCGAGGAAAAGAAAAAAAAAGACTATAGAAAAGACTCCGGAGTAACTGATAAAAGTACCATTGATGATGATGATGATGATGATGATGATGATGGTGATGGTGAAGCAAAGCAACAATGAGAGTGGATTTTAAAAAGCAATAAAGCGTGTTGTAATCGTGAACACAAGACACTCACCCGTCTGTCTCCTCCACTCGGCGCATTGCATTCCCGGAGCTGCGAGAGTAGGAGAGTCAGCTGGATAAACTGACCTGAAGAGCCGCAGAGATCACAACCTTGGCGTCTGGGGCTGAGAAACATGGCCAGGGACACACTCGGGTGCTTTCATTTCGTCACATGGAACGCATCAAGTCCTGAGCTGGGGCGGTATCCTTTTCTTGCTTCCTGCCACGTGTATCGAGACCAGAGTGAATGCCGACTTCTCAAGGCCTTTATAGGGGAGCTTAACGTCACTTATGGTCACCCATCCAGCTATTAACCAGAGACATCCTCGCTTAACCTCACTTATCTAGTCTTGCGGGGCTGTGCGTGAGGCCCACAGGCTGATCACGTGTAAGGGAATGATGACCTCGTAAGAAACAGCGAGAAGTGTTTCGCTCTACAGCTGGCCGGCGCTTCATGAGTGTTGCTAAATGTTTGCAACTCTCACCTCGAATCTTTTTAAAGGCAACACGAATGATAAGTCAAACTCTTATGGGTGTTTTTATTTATTTATTTTTTTAATCGTTTGTTTAACTCACAAAATTCATGAGAGAGCTTTTGAAAATAAAATAGCATCCGTTACATCTTGTTAAAAGTGGGCGGAATAGGATGCCAACACGCTCAGGAATACATTCCATAATTGACTAGACCTCGAATTACGCTGGTATTTAAATCAAAGGGATTTGTGGACTAATGAGAGGCAAAGCTTAAAATTAACTCTTGACCGCTATTGACATTGACACTTATTGAGTAACTCTATACGATATTACTGAGCTAGATTACAACTCATTTGAACAGCTCTGTAATACACTCTGCTGCCAATGTATCGCTTTATTCTGTCTGTTTGCATTATTTTATGAAACTGAAAGGAAATCATAGCACTCAATGGTACACGGTAATATATTTGAAGAACAGTTTATGAATAGGGATAATGTATGACGCCAAGGCTTGTTGCTCAGAACGCGAGAAAATGGTAAAAGTCAGGTTATTAAGTTTACATTTCTTATTCGGCTTACAATCTGCAAAGACTACGCAAAGTGATTGAATGAATGAATTATTTAATAGTACAAGTATAATTTCTTTACGTGAGCTCCTACTCTTCTTAGCACAGTGAGAGTAATCGTGATAAGAGCATGTTACATTATGGAGTTTTGTTAAACGGAACATAAATGGAAATTGAAGGAACACTTGATAAACACAGTGATTTACAAAATGGTGTGTTGAAAGAAATTTAGTGGAGTATCTTGCCTAATTTCAGGTCATTGAGCTTGTTGATAAAGGATTCCTGCTCGTGTATAACTCACAGCTGTCATGCCTCAAACAGCTCACTTTTGTAGACAAGTGTTACCTAATCAAAGAGAGAATATTGAACGAACAGATCCCGTTTTGTTACTGTTTTGTAAGTGGTTCGAGCTGAGTTAACCCTTTTAGTTCAAACGATGTCTTCATGCTTCTCTGTTCAAATTTGTTGAGTCATTGCGATTGGAGAACACACAATGAAGCTGAGAGTTTGATACATCCATTAACCATTCAGAGACGTCAAAAATAACCCTCCTGTTAAATTTACTCGTTTTTCCTTTTTTTTTCATTGGATATGCAAGAGGCCAGTGTAGAACATTGAAATAAGAAAAGAAAAATTACGTTGCTTTCGAAAAAAATAAAATAAAATAACCATATGAAAGTCTGAAATGAAGACTAATATAATTTCCCTCAGGTAAGAAAAATTCCGGATGAAATCGGCAAGTTATGGTGCTGAGCTGTTATGCTGATTTGACCATTTACTACACACTGACTTGCATGTATCTTGTTAATCCCATTCACCCCTCTGACCTTCCCATAACCTCGTACGTAAGCTTGAATTTCTATGGCATCAATTACTGTATGTTTATCTTTATGGCATCAGCTTTGCTTGGACGAGTTGAAGGCGAAGGTTAGGAAAAAATACAGATGTGAGGGTTGAATTTATTCCTGACTAGTTTCGCTGGACTGCTTCTTCAAGGAAACTGGACGAAATAAGTTAGGAATAAACTCAATCCATACACCCATGCTTCCTATCAACTTTGCCTCCATCTGTGCCTTTATTTAAGTACTACAATCCATAGTGTCTTTTTTATGTAAGAGGGACAAAGTGACCAAGGGGGAGAGATAAAAAAAAAAAAAGGCTCTCTGAGATTGCTAGTCATTTCTATCAAAGAACACTCACATTGTAACCCTTGTAACCCAGCGCTGCCTACACTGCCAACATGTACATTCCCGCGGCACTCCCATCACACTTGGTTATTTATGCTGTCTGTCCTGTCACGTCGTTGTCTATTTACCGTCGCGTCCTCGTTACTCTCTACCATTGGCTTTTTCTTTTTCTTTTTGCTTATTTTTTTCCCTCGAGCTTCATCCCGTCAGCCCGAGACATAAAAGTGTCCGGATTGATTTCTCGGGTACTAAGTTAAAGGTAGAGGTTGTAATAAATTGCTTTGTTTTTTTTCGGTATGGTCCTGATGTTAGTTTGTATCTATATACTCATACGTCTTGTAATTTGAAACGTGAAATAAGGACGGACACACACACACACACACACACACACACACACACACACACACACAGAGAGAGAGAGAGAGAGAGAGAGAGAGAGAGAGAGAGAGAGAGAGAGAGAGAGAGAGAGAGAGAGAGAGAGAGAGAGAGAATGAATATCCCAAGTGCTTCTCTAGAGACTTGAGAATTGAACCAGTATCTCGTTCCCAGCGGAGGGTGTGGGCAGGCTGGGCGAGATGCAAGAACAGAGTCCACCGTGAAGAGCAAAGGATTGTATAAAAGTGGCACTTGCATTTAGATTAGCGTCATTAATCACTTGACGGGCATCGCTTTAATAAGTCTGTTAGTGTAGTGACCTTGATGGATGAGCGGACAGTGTTGTGCGCCAGACGTGCTCTTTGTAACCCTCGCCCCGCCGCCCTCAGCGTGACACGTTTGGCGGGCCTCATTAATTTTTTCGTGTTATCTTGGTGCTAAGCTTGTGTGGCCGCTAGAGAGGGCTGCTTGGGATGTTGAGATGCGGCGAATCAGTGAGTCTGTGAGTCAGCAAGAAAGGATACTTTACCGGAACTGGCGCGTCGCTCAACAGGTGGTGGTCGGCAGAACGAGCCAGGCTTGTCGCAGCCCACAGCAAAGTTCACTTCCATGTTACATAACAGGGACGCAGCAGCACTACATCCCTTTCTTGCAGCTTATTAGCTGCCGCTCCCTTTAACAGTAACATACTTGGTTCCTGCTGGCTGTAATGCTCCCGCTTTGCTTCAGAACTCCTTATTGGTTCTCAAAGCGTGCTGGGGTAAGCTGTGTTGTTGTCCCCGGGTCACGGACGCTGATGTGTGAAGCATCAATAGGCAGCTGTGCTTGCCAAACGTGAGCCTCGACTAGACACTCAGATATTGTCTTTGTGTGCATATGACCCTGAAACAGGGGCCGCTTCAGACATGACGCCTTCACTTACGTCACCACAGGAAGTTCATCAGTGCAAGAAAAATAACACTTGAAAGCTTTTTCTTGACTCATATTTTTCATGCATCTATTATTCCATCAATCAAACCTGGTCGTGAGCTTATGTGTGCATGGAAAACATTCCTCCGAAGCTGTTGGTCAAGTGGAATATATATATATATGGTGGTCACGTTTTTGTTCTGGTTTTCTCATTTCTCTCATGCACTATTTCTTCATTTCATGGCAACCTTCTTTGAAATGACTTTGACCTAAATCCTATGAATAATCTGAATTAACTGTTTACTCATACCTTCTTCCAATTCCCTTACTAAGCTCTCATCCAGAAGTTTCTAACACGTAATACCTCCCCTCCTTCTCGTCGCCCACCCTTTCTTCCTCCTCTCCTACTTCCCCTCCTTGTCCTCGCGACATCAGCATGTAAAACTACCGCTCTCAGCTGCCTGCCACGCACTAACCTTGACCCGGACTTAGAACCCATAGTGCAGGAAAAAGCCTTCGTTATTCGCGTCATCATATACGGTCGAAAGGCCCTTGAGGGTGGAGCGAGGCCAGGTGCGCCACTCCAGGCCAAGGCAGCACGTGGCGGTGGAGGGTGGCGGGGCGAACTGGACAGGATAGTCTGTTCTCACTTGCCTGGAGCCTTTATTCCCAAAGAGGATCGTGCTTCCTCATCCTTACTAAAGTAGCGACAGACTTCATGTTAAAAGCACGATGACTTCCCACCTCAATCCTCGCCGCCAGTCGCGGTTTACGTTGCGGAAACATTAAATGCTTGAGGCTGTTGTTAGCAACATCCCCCCGAGACACACCTGGCCAGACTCTCACCTGTCGGCCGGCTTTGGGTGATAACTGGGTCACAAAGGCTGCATTTGCCGCCTTACACACACACACACACACACACACACACACACACACACACACACACACACACACACACACACACACACACACCAAACATGCACATATTTCAAGACCTCTTGCAGCAGATACACAAATACAATTCAACTAACGATGATCACCCGTGAACCCCAAAGTACCGTGCAGTACTGTGTAAATCAGTTCACTTCTGTAGGTCACGAGCTACAGCCTCAGGGGAGCTTTTCCTGGTCCTCGTCACCCTGAACACAGACCTGAGACAAAGACCAGGCGTCCAATGGATGGTTGTGAAACCTTTTTACAACGCTATTTATGAGTTAACCGTTTCTTTAAGTCTCTCTTGTATATAGGGCAGCAATGGGAGTGGGGGAGGAAGGGGGTAGTGAATGGGAGCTTATGAGAGAAGAGACAGGAGGGAAAGGGAAGGGGACGGACGACTAAAAAGTAAGGGAAGGAAGCCGCAGGGAGGAAAGGAAGTTGCTATAGTTAGGAAGTGGGTGGTTTTGGGAGTGGTGAAAGCATGGAGGGAGAGGCTGGGCAATGCTTGGAGGAGGTGGAGGAAGAGACTCAGGAAGGGGGAAGAGAGAGGGAGAGAGAAGGATGTGGTGGAGACTGTGGTGTAGTTAGCGAAGAAGGACGACCCTGCCTAGTGAGCTGATGTTGTTTCCTCGTCTGTGAGTGAAGGAGAGAGAGAGAGAGAGAGAGAGAGAGAGAGAGAGAGAGAGAGAGAGAGAGAGAGAGAGAGAGAGAGAGAGATGGAGCGAGGGAGGCACGCAACATTGTGAAAACACGACGGCAGGGAGAAGGGAAAGAAAAAACAAAACCGAAACGTCTCTCTACCATTCGCTCGGGGTGAAGGATGACTCAGGGGTGTGTTGTGAGTGTCGGTGAGCCGTGTAATAAGGTCAGGTGTGTTATGCGGACCCCCCCACACCCCACACCCCTCCTCCGCCCATCCCGTCCATGGTGCCCCTCCCCTCACGCCCATACGTACCCTTCGCTGACGCCACGCACAGAATCAGTCGGGAACGATCCTGCTTCAACTTTGGAGTCTTCTTCGTCCCGGGATAGTTTGTCAGTTATAAGTTAAGCCCTTCGTGGAGTGAGGAGCTCAGGGCGGCAAGCAGGGAGGCAGGGAGGCGGACAGGCAGGCAGGGAGAGGCGGTGGTATGAGAGTAGCAGGGCGAAGTGAGGGCGAGGATGTCTGGAAGGAAGTAGAAAGAGAAGAGAATTAGAAAGAAAGGAATGGTGGAACGTACTGTGCTTCGAGTTAATTTTGCTTCCTGGTACTCTAAAGGATGATGTTGGACGAGGAACGATGCTCACCTGTTAAGTCATTTCAGCTTAACTTGCCAGACGAACATGACTTGCCCGACTCTTTCTGTTTCTCAAGTCTTTTAATGGATATAATGTATACTTCGTTAATGGATCACCAATAAGTTAACTGTGAGGAGGAGGGGGAGGAGAAGAAGGAGGAGATAGAGGAAGAGAGGGAGGGGCCCAGAATTCTGTTACACCTGCCCATAACGTTAATTAACAAGAACTAACTGTGGCGTCTGTGTTGTACTGCAGGTAACTTGTGGATGTCTTGCGGCTTTGTTCCGTGTCCTCAGTGACGTGTCCCCGCTCACCCTGGAGACGAATGGCAGAGGAGGTCACTGTGTACTGGCCGCGCTAGGGACAGGAATTGACAGGTCGGGATAGGTCAATTTTCCACTGACCCCCTCGGCGCCAACAGGTCAAAAAGTTAGCAGTGGGGGAGGGGTAGGGTAAGGGAAGGTAAGGTGTCAGGGGAAGGAAAGGTGAAGGGTAAGGCATCAAGGGAACGCTAGGTCACGATTTGTCGATAATTATTACAGCTTTATAAAGCGTCCCTTGTTTCGTGATGCCTTGCTGCCCTCATTTTTCACTCAACCAAAAGTCACGGGTCACGCAGCGCCATGCACGGGCACTGGGAATTGCATGAATTATGGCGCTGCGAGAATTATTTCATTTAATGGGGACAGGGTTGCGGGAAGAGCGTTACCTCTTCCGCTATCTATCCAAATGGAACCGAAATTATAGTAACACACACTCGGCCAATTCATTTTCATTCGATATGATAACGGAATGACGGAATGAATAATGCCACACCATTAAAAACATTATCATCCAGACCATTTTGTCCCAGAAATATTAATTCTCACTGTAAGCTTCAACACAGAGTAGGCCGCTCCTTCGAGATTTAACACTCACAAATTCTAAAGGCTATACTAACACCTGAGGAACCAACGAACCTCACCTGCTTCAATTTTAACACCTGACCGCCCACTAAATGTTGACTCTGAGCATTCCAAGGTGGCGCTGAAGGTTTGCGTCACGGCGATTTGATCCCTGGAACAGTGGGCAGTCATTACCAGTTCCCCTGTAAGCCTTGACGGTGCATGTGTCTGTCTGGCGGCCTTGTGTGGGCGAAAGCGACGTGAGGCGAAGGTTATGAATCATTGAGTAGCACGCTGATGGTGGTGGTGGTGGTGGTGGTGGTGGTGGTGGTGGCGGCGGTGATGGCGGTGATGGCCGTGGTGGTGGTGAGGAGCTAATCTTTCCCAGGGCAACGCTTCTCAGAGCATGGCGATCAAGCGCAGACAGTCGCAAGATCAATGAACAAGAGCGGAGGGAAAGAACTAAATGGAATTGGAAGTAGAACATGATAGACTAAGAGACAGAATAGGAAGAACAGAAATTGGAAGAGGAGGAGGAGGAGGAGAAGGAGGAGGAATTGCGTGATAATATGAGAGAGAGAGAGAGAGAGAG
>JAHFWG010000056.1:590575-600575 GCA_020233015.1 Callinectes sapidus | reverse complement strand
GAAGGGGGAGGGAGAGGGAGGGGGGGAGGAAGGAAGGAAGTGAAAGAGCATATGAAGCAGCGAGGGATACACCACAGAAGGGAGGGAGATTCTGAGGAAAGCTTAATTCCTGGTAGTGAAACTGAAGATGCCAAATGTCAAGGTGAGGTAATTGGAATCCATGTTAAAAGTAGGCATGATTTTGTTACAATTACCGACATTTAAAGGACACACACACACACACTGAAATGCAAGCGAGAATATCAGATACTGGAAGAAAATTTGTGGGTTAGAAAGTAAATTTGAAATGTTAGTAGAATGAATGGAAAGGCGGTGGAGAGAAGGGATGGCTTCCTTCACATCCTTATCTGATTCTCCTGCATGTTGATTGATAAGGCTGCTGACACTGCTGCTGGCTGGCTATTTTTGCCCTTATTGCTGATCTGCTAAGTTCTGCTGCTGACGTCAAAACCAGAGTGACTTTTACTACCGCCTTTGTTGACGGCGTGCGGTGCTGTATCCGCCTCCTTCCCCCGCGAGAAACATTCATGAGGTAGATTGGAAGGCGCAGTATTTGGGCAGACAGAACATCGAGCCTTGAAGCAACTCTGAAAGGAACACAGGCATAGAAGAAATGATCCCAGAATTAAAAAGAAGAATGGAAAGAAAAGGAACACAGACTTGGAGGGAAAAAAAGACTCAAACCAAAGTAAAAAGAAACAAGCTTAGAAGGAAAGGAACACGACCTGGAAAGAAAATAGACACTTAGAAGAAAACGAAAAAATGTTTGAAAGATAGGAGCAAAAACTTAAAATGAAAAGGGAAAGAAACTGAAGAAAAAAAAACAAACTTTAAAGAAAATAAACATAAGTCATTAACAAAAAGAAAAACACGAACAACAAATTAAGAAAAAAAGAAACACAACTCTGCTTAAAGAATCGAACACAAACACAAACTAAGGAGAAACACAAACATAGAAGAAAAGAAACACATCTCACACATCCTCGATAAACACACCACAAGCCTCAGCACAACACAACAACACAAAACAAAACAAAAATAATCCCTCCACCCTCACCGTCCTCCCCTTGTCTAGTCTGCAACAATGTACCGCCACCACCGCCACTACCACCACCACCATCACCACCAATTCTTCGAGATGGCAGCCAAATTTTCTCATTTTCTATTATTATTGTTTTTTTGTTTTTTATTTTTTTTTAGGATGTGGAGAGTAGGAAGGGATATTGGTGGTGCCGTCTCGCCTTCACTACAGCGACGTAGAAGCACTTAGGAGGGAATTAAACCTCCTCCTGCCCATATTGTGAAACGCTTTGCTCTCGCCACAACTCTTCTCTAAACCACATTGCTGATTTGACGCGGTCTGAGAAGAGTTTTCTCCTTGCTAATCTTGCTAGCCCTAAAAACACCCTTAATCCGTCACTTGGTACAACTTCCCCTAACTTCCAATCGTTCTTGAGACATTTTTACCTCTTCAATAGCCACATCTCATCTCTGAAATCGAAAGAAATTGAAAATGTATCCTTTTTTTCATCGGTAGCTTTCTTCTAAACGTGTATAAAGACCTCATGCATTACTTCTTGTGCTGTTTCTGTACCATTTCATTTTTAAGTAAAAGTATAAAAAAAAACGTATAGCTTCAGTTAGAGCCTTTTGAATGTAGTGGAAGTACTGCGCAGAAGTTTCAAGATTCACTCCCACATTCCGTCTCTAACCCACCCGCTGATGCACGTCACTTCATTCACCCCTCGCCAATGAACCCACACAGTAATTCCCGCGATCTTAGGAGGGCCAACAGGTAACGCTGCGTGGGAGGGAAGGTCATTGGAGAAGGAGGAAGAAGAGGAGGAGGTAGTGGTGGTGGTGGTGGTGGTACAGGAGGTAGTGGAGGAGGATGAAAGGGCAAGGAGTGGTAGTGGAAGATGACGAAAAGTGAGAGGTGAGATGGGGAAGGAAGAATTTGTGGAGGAGGGAAGTGAGAGAAGATGGGTACATTTACGACGTGTGTGTGTGTGTGTGTGTGTGTGTGTGTGTGTGTGTGTGTGTGTGTGTGTGTGTGTGTGTGTGTGTGTGTGTGTGTGTAAGAAAATATACTGTAATAGTTTTGGTAACATTATAACGATAACACGTAAAAATTAAGAACATCGTCATAAACATTACCATCACCATTATGATCTTTCTGTTATCAAGCAGCTTTCATCATCATTGTCACCACCACCACCACCACCACTACTACCACCACTATCACCACTATCACCATCACCGTCACCATCACCATGATATTGCACCAGACAGCATGAAGCATAAAGAACCCATATAGAAAACAACCTTCAGTTCCAGTAATGCTGAACGTGGCAATAATAATAATAATGATAACAAAATAATAACAGTAATAATAGCAACAGCGATAGTATTCTTTAGCAATACAGTGACTTTCAAAATGTATTCGTTTCTCAGATAATGTCGTTCTTTGTGACTTGAACAGACAGATAAAAAGATACATACATACATACATACATACATACATACATACATATTTACATACATACATTCGTGGCTATTTGCATGTATAATCAGGCATTAAAGTATTTAGCCATACATGAATCATGCATACACACATGCTTATACACAAACATACATACATACATGGATCGTTATTGTAGATATTTACTGCTCACGAAATCTATTAATCATTCACTTAGAATCTGATCCTTCATTAATATAAGACATACTTAAAGTGTATGTACATAGAAATCAACACCAGAACTTCCTCCTCCTCCTCCTCCTCCTCCTCCTCTCCTTGCTTCCTGTGAGTGGTCAGCCTTGTTTACATGATAGCAGTGACCGTGAGCTTTGACTTGGATCCTGTTGGGAGTGTCCAGCTTAACCCCCTCCCTCTCGTCCCCTGCCTCTTCTCCTCTTCATCCTTTACTTTCTTGTTCTCTTTCTCCCTTCTTCCTTTCTTTTTTTTTTTATCTTTTTCCTTTCCTCTTACTTTTTTTTAGTTTTTTTTTCTTCTCCACACTTCCCTTTCTATACCATACATACATGTTAAATATTTGTTTGTTTATTTATTTATAATACAATTATTAATTCATTTATATGTTAATTTATTCATTTGCATGTTAACACTTTGATTTCTCTGGCAGACACTAATTGATCTGAATTTTTAAAGTTTTCCTGCCCCAAGCGGCGCTGGGCAATTACTTTTCCGTTTTTTTCTAGGGCCTAACAATTCATCCCATGCCCGTGGTAGTACAGACAGATAAAAAGAACTCTTGGCATAACACACTGATATGCCACTGAAGCTTCTCGACGCACACACGGACAAAGATTATGTTGATGGAAAGCACGTGGTCTGCTTGTCGGCGATAGTTTGAGACACAAGTATGGCCAGCTTCCATATGGACTCGCACTCTAGTTAAAGATAAAGATCGAACGCTGAACACACCCCATCGCCCTCAGGAATGATTGAGGGTGCGAAGATACACTATGATAAAGAAGCGAAAAGAAAGAGGAAGGAAAGAAGGAGAAGACAGGAACTGAATGACAGAGAGAGGTTAACCTGTGGAGTGATGAAAGGAAGGAGGAAGAAAGGAAGGATGTGTCAGGAGTGTTTGATGATGTGACAGGCATGACGCATTCATTTTCTTGTTCACCGTGTTCTTGTTTGTCTTGCTCCACATTTTACTAGTTTGCCTTCCTGCAAGCTTCTGTGCGAGGAAGTGATGAGACCAAAGAGTGACGAAAGACAAGTGAGGCTGGCTATGATCCTTCACATGAGGTGATGGGTGATAAAAAATATTTGATATGCCAGCGAGGATGTGACTGGAGCACACGAGCAACAGTGTGTGTGTGTGTGTGTGTGTGTGTGCATAATCAAGTGTAGAAGGGCGTGGATGAATGGCTGATACAGAGAGAGAGAGAGAGAGAGAGAGAGAGAGAGAGAGAGAGAGAGAGAGAGAGAGAGAGAGAGAACTCATACCACAAACACTATTTGTGACAATGACAATTTGTGATAAATGATAATGAAAATAAAATAAAAAACACTGAATTGCCAGTCCCTTTAAAGTTGAAGAGTTAGATTTACTTCAGTGTCTCGCCGGGGGGACGAAAGAATAGTGATTCAGCACGTGCCTAGTGACTCAACACTTACGCTGGGGGAACTGTAATAGCGGCATATATACGCAACGAGAGAGAGAGAGAGAGAGAGAGAGAGAGAGAGAGAGAGAGAGAGAGAGAGAGAGAGAGAGAGAGAGAGAGAGAGAGAGAGACCAATAGAAAAAGTATAAAGTATATGAACATAAATATCGGAAAAATGAATAAATAAACATTCAGACTCATAAAGAAAGAACATCATTATTGCGCTTCCCAAACCACTGCAGGCTCAGGGAAGGTCGGAGTGCTGGTGTCTCTGTAGTGGAGCCCAATCCTAAGCAATCTTGTCGTAAGGCCGCTAAGGTATAGATACGTCTTTCCTGTGTCGCTCTAGAGGCTCGCCCTTCGTCAGGCTAAAGGAGGACCATCTTGGTATTCCTGAAAGTTCTGTGAGGATTAATATTGGTAAGAAGACGAAGCTTGTAAAACGAGTCCTGTGCCAGTGATGGTGGGAAGTGAGATTCTCAATTATTCTCTCTTGTTCTTCTTTTTTTTCTTGTAAATCATTTGTCCGTGGGTGATGTCACGGGGTCGCTGGTCTGCCTGAAGTGTGCTCCAGCTGAGAACACGAGGAATAGCGTACTCTCAAAAATACACACGACATATGCATTGATGGTCATTTATAAATCCACAAAAACAGAAATCAGTATTTTTTTATTCTCTCTTTTTACATAGACAAATATTGCAGTGTTCATGATTTAAGCAAAGCATGAGTGTATTTCTATAGAAAGTGGACATTTCCTCCAAAGACTACTCGGCTGAGAGATAAGTGTCAACAAACTGTCTCACAATTACAAGGAACCAATCTTAACTACGGACAGCAATGTGTGAGATGGTTAATTACGCAGTATATCCAACATATGTCCGATTTTATTTACATTCATTATTCATTACTATAAGATCAATCCATAGTAATACCGTGTATCTAAAATGTTCTTACTTCTGTCACAACACACGCAAAAAACTTTCTGGAAGTCTGAAAATGTGTTAAAAGTATTAAGGCAGCTTGCAGCGTACTATGGTTCAGCATACACAAGTGAAATCCATTGGTGGTCATGACGCAGCGAGAGCAGAATGTAGAAATGTTTAGCGGCACGTATACATGTGCTTTTACAGGCGGGTCAGGCACAGCAATAACACGTAGCTGTCAAGGATACACTGTATTGTGGAGGAACGGTGTAAGTAAGGTACTTCAATTTCTCTTATTACCAGTGGAAGTAAAAAATAGAAATAAATAAATAAATAAAAATCTAGTTAATCACACGAAATTACTGACGGTTCACTGTCTGATATATATTCATAAGGAATCTGATGAATTAGCATAAATTGGACAAATCACCCAACATATGCCTACATACACGTATACAACGCCTTCAGCGTACCTCCATCGCTGGTAAACTCCCACACTGGCGTCGTCTCAGTTAGTACTAGTTCCATAAGGCCCAGTCCTTGCTAGCCATTACACAGCCACACAAGGGGGAGCTGGTGTTTATGGCGTTGCGTCACCACTAAGACGAATTGCCTTGGCCTCACATAAACACAGAATGTCTCGTTTCGTTGCATACAGTGGCGCCGTATGACCTCGTTATACATATGCTTCATTTGGTCACTCACCACCCCCTCAATTCATTAAATAGTAAATACATAAAAAGTAAATAAATAAGCTTACGAGTATCTATCAATCAGCCCATCAATCATGCTTCCTCTTTCAGTAAGTGAAGTAAAAAATAGATTTAAGATTGAGTTGATAAATAATAAATAAAAACTAAACTAATAAGGAAACACTGCAAATAATATCTGAAGCGTTCCTGAAGCACGTAGAAAAATGTGAGGGTCAAGTGAGAGAGAAAGAAAAATATGTGGACTTTGGTAAACAAGAATTTTCTCATACTTAAAAATATGACCAAGAGGTGTCATGTCAGTAAAGATTTGGACCCAGTGCTAAAGAATTTATGATTTGCTAGGGAAGGCAAAAAAAAGAATGCAAGACAGAAGAAAGGAAATTATGAGAAATTAAGGAAGTAAGAGATTTTGCTGTGGTGGCGTGGAAGAGAAGAACGAGGAGGACGAGGAGGAGGAGGGTGAGGAAATTATATTTTTTCTGTAATCATCTCAAAAGCTGATAATGGCGATGAGGATGATTTGATGCTAAGGATGACAACAATTATGATGATGATGAGGAGGAGGAGGAGGAGAAGGAGGGGTGCGATGAGGGTCAGACAAACATCCATAGTAGCAATGAAAAAGATGTGCCTGCGATGAAACAGTATTTCAACAGTAGTCTCAATACAGATTCCGAGTCAAACAGGAGGTCTTTACGTAAAGAATAACCTTTCACTGAAATAAGACGCAAAAGATTCAGTAAATACCAATAACTATAAATAACCCATAAAAACGAAGAGCAAGGACATTTAAGCCATTACTAATTCTGACGTCAGGAGAGGCTGGGAGGCGCCAAGGACGAGATGCTTACGTCCTAACAGAACACAGCTGAGATCGTCAGCCAGACCGTCCGTTGGTTTAGATGCGGACTCTTCTCCCTGAATAGCTCTGCCTCAGGGGCGCTCCTTTACATCAAGAGTACATGCGGCACTCGTATGGCAGGCGGAACGCTTCAGGCGATGTGTATCAGACGGGAGAAGCATTACCTGCCGCCTCCCAGACAAGGCGGCTCTCGGCAGCTTAGCAGGAAACCGTTACTGAGGTCGCTGAGTACGGATGAAGTACATTCCGATAAGATTTTCACATTTTTTTTCTTTTTCGTCAGCAATAAATTCGTAGTGTGTGTAGGAGGGTGGGGATGGGAGAAAGTCGTTGTGGTGGTGGTGGTATTGGTCATGGTTTCGGTAGTAGAGATGGTATTGATTATGGTAGTAGTTGTGCTCTCCGGCGTATGTCTTCCATGATTGATTGATTGATTGTAATAGCTGATAAAAATCAAAGTACTAATTGAAGAAGTAGTCGCAGTAAAAGAAGCAACAACAGCTTTCCTGCCTTAACTACTTCTAATGCTACTACTACTACTACTACTACTACTACTACTACTACTACTACTACTACTACTACTACTACTACTACTACTACTGCTACTACTACTACTACTACTACTACTACAACTACTGCTGCTGTTGCTGCTGCTGCTACAAAAACAACAGCAGCAGCAACAACAACAACAACCACAATATCAATAATAACTTCAACTACAAGTACATTTACTGTTGTTTTTCATAAAAGTAGTAGCAATAGTAGCAATAGGTATCGTAAGAGTAGTGGCAGCAGCCGCAGCAGCAGCAACAGCAGCAGCAGTAGTAGTAGCAGCACCAGTGGTCATCATGGTTGCACTGTTGATGATAATGACAATAATTGGATTAATGGTAGTATTGATTAAAAACTGTGTGTGTGTGTGTGTGTGTGTGTGTGTGTGTGTGTGTGTGTGTGTGTGTGTGTGTGTGTGTGTGTGTGTGTGTGTACGCACATGCTTGCGTGCGTGTGTGCCTGTCCATCCAAGCGTGTGAGCGTGCATCTGCTTTTTTTGTTTTTTTCTCCTTCTTTTCCTACCGAGTCTTAACACCTTCAGTACTTTTTATTTATTGACATTAGCAAGGGGTTATTATGGACGTCAGAAGATTAATAGCCATTATCTGAACTTTTTAAATCACCACATGAGTTTCTGAAGCTTTATAAGATCAACGAATTATAAGCAGAATAAAATCTAATATGAAAATACATCCCAGTACTGAAGGGCTTAAGGGGAAGGCAGCCAATCAGTCACGGTGGTGCGTCCTCCGGTGGGTTTCTCTAATAATTGCACACCTGCTAATGAAGCGGAACTGGTAAGAGATTAGTTTTGTACCTGCAACACTTGCTTGATAAATGAGTGTAAGAAAAGAAGCGAGAAAGAACTGAAAGGACAAAGAACTTCCTATTATCGTTGTAATCTGTAACGAAGCACTCAGCATGGCATCATTAATGAACTGGAACGAAGGTAATGAAAATGTCACTAACTGGATATTACGAAGGTAGCAGATGTTCACTATATTATCACCACTTTGTTCTTGTAAGGAGGGAGGAAGGAATGATGCAAAATTTACGATAAAAAAAAGTACTTGCATTTTCATGTATCCATTGTTCATGTATTTTATTCTGTAGTTGGATGAGGAAAAAGCCAAGTAAGTGAGAGCGGCGGCCGGTACATTGAGATTGAAGGAAAGAGAGACAACTAAATGAGACAAATTCCAAATGACCAATTAAAGTAATAGATAAATAAATAAAACAAATATTAATGACGTTTATTCCTCGGTCAATTTTTCTTGATCGATTTGAGTGAGGGAGTGAATGAGTGAATGAAAGGAACCAAGGAGGGAAGGAGTGGGGAAAGAAGGGGGGAGGAGGCGGGAGGAAGGAAGGATGGCATTCAGATCGGCAGGGCAGGAGAGAGGTGGAGAAAGGGAAGGAGGAGTCGTGATGAAGAGAGGACGGAGGAATGGAAGGAAGGCGGTAGGTCGAGTCCAAAGCGCAAATTATAGTCGACACACTTTTCCAGTCAGGCTTTGATGATAACCGCTGCTGCGGACTGAAGGGTACTTGCCCTCTTCACCCCAAAGACGTTCTCCTCCTCCTCCTCCTCCTCCTCCTCCTCCTCCTCCTGCTCCAGCGACGTAACACCGTTGTTGTTGCCACGACAAGAAATCCATTTCTTTTTCACCTCCTCGTCCTCCTCCTCCTGCTCGACCACCTTTTCTTCCATATTTTTTGTCTTCCTAGCTCTTCTCCTCTCTCTTTCCCCTCTTGTTCCTATTCCGGTTTCACCTTGTGCTATTTCTGTTCCTTTTCTCCTCCTCTTAATTCTATTTTCTTCTTCCCCTGCTCTTGCTCTTCATTTTCTTTCTTATTTTTCCCCCCATCATTCTCTTTTTCCTTCAATCATATCCTTCTTGTCCTCCTCATACCCGTTCTTTCCCCAGCTATTGTTCTTCGTCATCTTGTTTATGCTCCAGCTTCCCACCACATCCTTCCTCTCCATTCCCCTTCTCGCCGTCATCTTCCCCCACTTCCTCTCCACAAATGATAGTACAACAGAGAGACAAAAAAAGAAAAAAATATCCTCACCCAATTTAGCCCTGAATGGCAGTCCTAAGGGCTCGTCCCCGACTTGGGTACACACAGAAAAATCAGGTCATGGCTATGGCGGCGGCGGCTGGCGGCTGTGGTAGTAGCTGCGAGGCTTGGGCGTAGGCGGCGGAGGGAAGGGCCGTGGGGTGTTCGGGTTGCCGGTAGGTCACTGGAAACACCGCTGGAGGGAGGATGTAGGAAGGAGTAACGATACGTGGTTTGTAAGGGCGTGTGTCGACCGCAGGGGCCCATCCAGTGAGGCGGAATGAATGTGTGTTTTGGGTCCCTGGAGGCGGGAAAACAAGGCATTGGTGGGGAACATAAAACCACTCTTTTACCTCCCCCTCAAGTTACGTAGCTTTCTTTACCTTTTATTTGGGTTCTGTGGGAGGGGTGTTCTCATGCGCGGTTTTCCTACCAAGAGTCCGTCCGTGTTTTGTAAGAGTTTGATTTTCATAACACTTTTTTTTTTCGAAGGCCACGTAGATGGTTTCTTATAAATGTTTACGCTATGAATGCTCAATCTTCGTCAAACTATCACTAGAAAAATAGAAAAAAAGCCTTGGGAGAAAATAAAGAGTGTAATCCCTGCTACTCGGGGTTTCTTTAGCTGCCTTGTGGCTTTTTTGTGTGATGGAGGTGAAGGACGAGGATTAGCCACAGCACTCCTATAAGCTCGCAGTGGTGAATGGGCTGCACTGAGCAAAGGGTACTGCTGCCCCCCCCCCCCCCC
>JAHFWG010000056.1:497416-510706 GCA_020233015.1 Callinectes sapidus | reverse complement strand
TCTTCTCTTCTTTCCCTCTTCTCCACTACAAACAACAAATACAATACAACAACCAAAAAAAACACAATAAATAGAGAAGACAAAAATACATACACAAAAAAAAAATCAAAACGTCATAGAAACAAAAAACAAAACAAAATAACAAACAAACACACAAACACATACAAACACACACATTAACACATAAGGAGGAAAGAAAATGGAGGAAAAAACACTGACTTACGATATTGTGTCCTTTGAGGGGGGGTGGGGGACCGCACCCTCTCTGGCGGACGAGAGAGGGAGAGAGAGAGAGAGAGAGAGAGAGAGAGAGAGAGAGAGAGAGAGAGAGAGAGAGAGAGAAACAACATTGGTCAATATATATATCAACATTATATACAAACACACACACACATACACACACACGCACACACACACACACACACACACATACACGCACACATACACGCACACACACAAGTAAACAGGCGAATATACATAATTCTCTTCTTCCTCTTCCTCCTCCTCCTCTTCTTCTTCCTCCTCCTAATCTTCTTCTTCTCCTCTTCCATACTTCCTCAAATATCTTCCTTCTTCCTTCCTTAGTCTCCTTTTCTTATTCCTCTTTCTCTTACTAAACACATTACATTCCTCAAATCCTCCCATTCCCATCCATTCCTACTCATTCCCAGTAATTCCTTCCTTACCTTATATCCTCCCATTCCCACCCATTCCTACTCATTCCCAGTAATTCCTTCCTTACCTTATATCCTCCCATTCCCACCCATTCCTACTCATTCCCAGTAATTCCTTCCTTACCTTATATCCTCCCATTCCCACCCATTCCTACTCATTCCCAGTAATTCCTTCCTTACCTTATATCCTCCCATTCCCACCCATTCCTACTCATTCCCAGTAATTCCTTCCTTACCTTATATCCTCCCATTCCCACCCATTCCTACTCATTCCCAGTAATTCCTTCCTTACCTTATATCCTCCCATTCCCACCCATTCCTACTCATTCCCAGTAATTCCTTCCTTACCTTATATCCTCCCATTCCCACCCATTCCTACTCATTCCCAGTAATTCCTTCCTTACCTTATATCCTCCCATTCCCACCCATTCCTACTCATTCCCAGTAATTCCTTCCTTACCTTATATCCTCCCATTCCCACCCATTCCTACTCATTCCCAGTAATTCCTTCCTTACCTTATATCCTCCCATTCCCACCCATTCCTACTCATTCCCAGTAATTCCTTCCTTACCTTATATCCTCCCATTCCCACCCATTCCTACTCATTCCCAGTAATTCCTTCCTTACCTTATATCCTCCCATTCCCACCCATTCCTACTCATTCCCAGTAATTCCTTCCTTACCTAGATTCCTCCCATTGTTCCCACGCCATTCCTAAACCATATCCCAGGTAAAAGTACTTCCTTACATTATATCCTCCCATTTCCCACCCATTTCCTACTCATTCCCAGTAATTCCTTCCTTACCTTATATCCTCCCATTCCCACCCATTCCTACTCATTCCCAGTAATTCCTTCCTTACCTTATATCCTCCCATTCCCACTCATTCCCACCCATTCCTACTCATTCCCAGTAATTCCTTCCTTACCCATTCCCATTCCCACCCATTCCTACTCATTCCCAGTAATTCCTTCCTTACCTTATATCCTCCCATTCCCACCCATTCCTACTCATTCCCAGTAATTCCTACCTTACCTGAATCTGTCTCGCTGTCAGAAGAACCACTGTCTCTGGAGTCTGAGTGGTGGGTGTTGCTTCCTCCTCCTCCTCCTCCTCCTCCTCCTGATGCTCTCTCCTCCTCCCTCCTCTTCCTCTTCCTCTTCTTGCCCTCCTCCTTCACCTCCATGGCCTCCTCGTACACCCCCTCCTCCTCCTCCTCCTCGTCCAGCTCCTCCTCTTCTTCCTCCTCGTCGCTTACGATGGTCACTTCTGCATCTCCTGAAAATAGTGATGATGATGATGATGATGATGATGATGGTATGTAAATATATACAATAATTAATAGTTGTGTGTGTGTGTGTGTGTTTGTTTCTTTTAGTTTGGTTCTATATGTTTTATTATTATTAGTTGTTATTATTAGTTATAGTATTATTAGTAGTATTAGTTGTGTTTTTCTGGTATCTCTTGAAAATAATGATGATGATGATGATGATGATGATGATGATGATGATGATGGTACTGAAATATATATACAAGAATTAATAGTTGTGTGTGTGTGTGTGTTTGTTTCTTTAATTTGATGGTTTTAAGTGTGTTTTTTTAAGTGTTAGTTGTGTGTTTTTCTGATTTAATATGTTGTTTTTAGTTTTCATGTGTATATAATTTCTTTGTTTATTCTTGTCTGTTTTAAGCTTTTATGTTTTACTTATTTATTTATTTATTTTTTTGCTTTTTGGGTTATTTCTTATTGTTCCATTAATGAGATTTAGTGTATCATATCTCTTTTTATTTTTATTTATTTATTTATTTACTTTTTATTTATTTATTTATTTTGTGTGTGTGTGTGTGTGTGTGTGCATGTGTGTGTGTGTGTGCGCATACCAGGGTGTTGATAAGGCTGGTGGTGATGTTTCCTCTTCTTCACCCCGCCTTGCTGCTGTGTCTGCTGTGGCGGGGAGTGGGGTGCCCTGCTGTGCCTGCCGCTGCTGTGGGGGGGGAAGTCTGCCGCCATCCCCCCTACCCTGTGGCGAGACAGCTGTTCCTCCCTCCTCTCCTCCTCCCTCCTCTGCCTCCTGCTCTCTGCTTCGCGTTGGGACAGCTCCTTCTGTTTGTCTGGTGGTAGTAGTAGTAGTAGTAGTAGTAGTAGTAGTAGTAGTAGTTGTAGTAGTAGTAGTAGTAGTAGTAGTAGTAGTAGTAGTAGTAGTAGTAGTTTCTCTTTCTTTCTTTCTCTCTTTTTTTCGTTGTTCTCTTTATTTATCTATCTATCTTTCTTTTTTGATCTCTCTTTGTTATTATTCTACATTATTTCGTCTATTTCACTTTTCTGGGCTAAATTAACTGTAAAAAATCATCATTCTCCTTCTAAAACAAACACACGAACACACTAAAAAAAAAGAAAAATACACACAAACACACACATACTAAAAAAAAAGAAAAATATAGAAAAAAAACAAACACACACACACTAAAAAGAAAAATACACAAAAACACACTAAATAAAATAAAAAATAGAGAGAAAACTAATAAAACTTCAACATTATAATAAAACATTTTTGGAAGGGAAGAAAGTGACATCTTAGTAAACCACATTTATCAAACCACATTTTACTTTACCCTTCCCAAACAAACCCACAAACAACAACCAAGAAGAAGAAGAACAACAACAACAACAACAACAACAACAACAACAAACAACAACAACAACAACAACACTCACCCGCCACCAGCAGTCTCTCCATCCTCCTATCCCTCTCTGCTCTCTCTCTGGGTGACAGCTGCGGTAGGGCTCGTTCCTCCCGCCGGTGGTGCGTGTAGGCCCCATAGTCACCCCCCATGCCCCCACCCCCGCCCCCCATCCCCCCACCGCTGCCGCCGCGCCCCTGGTGGTCGCGTCTGTAGTCAAGATGTTCGTAGCTCTCGCGGTCGTCGATGTAGTATTCTTCGTGTTCTCTGTCGCGTCTTCTTTCCTGAGAGAGAGAGAGAGAGGGAGAGGGAGTGGTGTAGTAGTATTAGTAGTAGTAGTAGTAGTGGTGGTAGTGGTAGTAGTAAAAATAATAATAGTAGTGGTATTTCTTATTTTAATTGTCTTTCTATCTCTTTCTCTCTCTTAAAAACACAATTTTGTACTCTCTTTCTCAAACACTGCTCTCTCTCTCTCTCTCTCTCTCTCTCTCTCTCATCATTTCACTTTCCTTCACAATCTCTCTCTCTCTCAACCTCTCTTTCTCTCTCTCACCAATTCTCTTTCTCTCATCATCATCTCCCTCTCCCTCTCCCTCTCCCTCTCTCTCTCTCTCTCACCATCTCCCTCTCCATCATCTTCCTCTTCTCAATCTTGCTGCGGGCGTCCAACATCTGTCTCTCGTGTCTTCCTCCCCTCTCGTGTCTCTTCTCGTGCCTCCTCACCTCCCTCCTGTCTCCCTCCCGCGGCCCCACCTCCTTCCTGCGGCCGGAGAGAAAAGGTGGTGGTGGTGGTGGTGGTGGTGGAGAGAAAAGGTGGTGGTGGTGGTGGAGAGATAAGGTTGTGATGGTGGTGGTACATGGTAAATAGATAAATAAATGAGCAAAATAATACTTCCTGTGGTTGGAGAGAAAAGGTGGTGGTGGTGGTGGTGGTGGTCGTGGTGGAGAGAAAAGGTTGTGATGGTGGTGGTGGTGGTGGAGAGATAAGGTTGTGATGGTGGTGGTACATGGTAAATAGATAAATAAATGAATAAAATAATACTTGCAATAAACAAAAAATAATGAAAAGAAGTATTACAAGCTTAAAGAAAAATAAATAATTATCAAACACACATACACACGAATATATAAACAAGTAAAACGAAACTTACGATAAACAAAAACAGCAAAAAAAAAAAATAATAATAATGAAATCCCAAACAAACACACACAAATAAATAAATAAAATAAAAAATGAAAATAAACGAACAAAACAATGCACAAAACTACACACACACACAAAAAATAAATAAATAAATAAAAAATAAAAATAAATCAACAAAACAACGAACAAAACTACACACACACACAAAAAAAAATTAAATAAAAAATAAAAATAAATCAACAAAACAACGCACAAAACTACACACACACACACATAAAAAAAAAATAAATAAATAAATAAAAAATAAAAACTATCATAAATTAACAAAACAACACACAAACACACAAGAACAAACAAACACACAAACCGATGCTTCCTATGTTCCCTGCGCCGCTCGTCATGTCCTCTGTGCTCCCTGCTGCTGCGGTGACGTTCCTTGTGTCTCTCTCCCTTGTGGCGATGTCTCTCCCTTTTCTCCCTCTTCTCCCTCTTCTCCCGCCGCTGCACCACGGCTTGGGGCGGCTTGATGTCCAGACTGTCCCCCTGGTCACCATCATACGACGACATGCTGTAAGGGGTAGTTTGTTTGTTAGTTTGTTTATTGGTTGGTTTGTTAGTTTATTAGGGAATGTATTGTATAAGTGGGGATTTTATTTATTTATTTATTTTTATTTTATTTATTTTTTTTTTAGGGGGGGAAGTATGTAAGTATGAAGTTAGTAAGTAGTAGTTAGTAGTTAGTAATTAGTAAGTAGGTATCTATGAAGTCAATGTGGAAAAGAGTATGAATTGATGGAAAAATACGCAAAAATATGCAAAAAAACAAAAATGCAAGAAAATAAAGAAAGATTTTAAAAGGTTGGGTTTAGTTTGTGGTTCAGCTAACTCACGTTGGGGAAATAAATGGAGATTAACTTGAAAAACCTAACCTAACCCCCCCAAAATAAAAAATGTAAGAAAAGTATAAATAAATAAAGGTTGGGTTTAGTTTGTAGTTCACTTAACCAACAATACACACAAAAAAATGAAAAAAATAAAGAGAAAAATTAAAAGTTTGGGTTAATTTGCAGTTTAGCCAACCAACAAACGGGGAAATTAGCAAAAAAAAGAATAAATAAAAAAACTAATAAAAATAAAGATAAAAAAATGTACAGAAAATAAAAAAATGGGCTCAGTTTGCAATTCAAGTAACCAACAAACGAAGAAATAAGATAAGTAAAAAAAATAATAATAACCTAACCAACTAATAAAAAAAATGAAGAAAAAAAGTAAAGTTAGGATTAGATTACAGTTCAGCCAACACAAAACAGGTCAATTAAACCAACAAAATCACACCAAACACAAACTAAACATCAAAAAACGTCATAATATATCAACATTGACTAACACAGCTAATTAAACACTAAAAACAGAACCACCCAGTATGAATTTCAACCAGAATTGAGTGAAAATAACCACAAATTCAGAAAAAGAAAAAAAAAAAAAAGTACCAGGAAAGCGAAATAATACAAAAAAATCGTCTTACCTAAAATAACCAAATTCAGAAAAAGAAAAAAAGTACTAGGAATACGAAATAATACAAAAAATAAATCACCTCAACTGAAATAACCATAAATTCACCATAAGAAGAAAAAAAAGTACTAGAAATACGAATACAAAAAAAAAAAAATTCCCTCAACTAAAATAACCATAAATTCACCATAAGAAAAAAGAAAGTACTAGAAATACGAAATAATACAAAAAAAAAAAAAAAAAATTCCCTCAACTAAAATAACCATAAATTCAGAAAAAAGAAAAAAAAAAGTACCAGAAATACGAAATAATACAACAAAAACAAAAAAATTCATCTCACCTAAAATCGTCTTCGTCTTGCTCAGGGTCGTGGTGGTGGTGGTGGTGGCGGCGGTTCTCCTCCCTTATTTCCCCATCTTCCTCGTGACTGTCCATCCTCTCACTCGCCTCACTGCCTCCTCTCACCCTCCTCCACCTCTCCGCCCTCCACCAACACCGTCCCTACTCTATAAAAGGTGGAAAAGGTGGAAAATGTACACGTTGTCTCTTTCACGTCCACTCCGATGCCGCCTCCACACTGTTGCCAACTTGGGGTTTGAACGTTTTCTATTATAAACAAATATTTTTTAGTTTGTTATTTTCTTTCTTGTTTGTATTTTTTGATGTTTGAAATTACATGTAACTCTTTTATCTTATTTTTTATTAGGTTTAGTTGTGACTGTGTATTTCTGTATGTTTATTATCTACTATGGCTATTGCAGTGTTGCCAGAATAAAAATGAGAATTCCTTAATACTTTCTAACAGTGCTTTTTAAAATGTCTAATAATACCTATACTCTATTATTGTCTGAATATCCTAACAAAGAATCATTTTTTTGTTCCCTCACTAGTGTTGGAACATTTTTCTCCTTTTTTAATGGAAACAATATTTGAACCCCATAAATGGTCATATTTGCCCAGAAGTTAGTTTCTATATTTAAAAATGCTATAAACAACACGATTTCGCACTATTAATCGTCTGTACACCATTGTAACTATCACCATCATCATCTTCGTCACCTTCACCGCCATCACCATCACCAATCATGTTCCGGGGGGGGGGGGGGGGGAGTCATTTCCTCTTACTCACCACTCACCATTTCCCAGAAGCATAAAAAATCAGTGTCACTTTCATTCTCTCCCTTCTGAGGCTTAAAGATCTCGTCATAAGTCTGAATATGATGATGGTGATAGTGACTTACCACCATCCACACCATCCACTAGATATCCTCTCCACTCACTCATATCCACACTGCATTTCCACTTTCACTCCCATCAAACCTGCACATTTGACATCTTCACTCCTCACAGGTCACTCACTTACCACCACCATCCACACACACACACCATCCACTATCCACTATCCTCTCCACTCACTCATATCCACACTGCATTGCCACTTTCACACCCATCAAACCCGCACATTTGACACCTTCACTCCTCACAGCTAAAATTATATCTTTAAAATAGAATCCTCTCATAAAAGGAAATCCACATAAAGCTATATTAGAGATTGTTATATATGACAGTTAAAGGTATAAATTTAACTGAATTCCCCTTAAATCGAATATCTTCACAGGTCATTCACTTTCCCTGGGCCAATCTGATGTTGTTAGGGAGGTGGTGAAATGATGCACAAGAGTCAGGATATACATAGACACCCTTAGAATTGGACTTTTGATAGCTCTATATGGAAGGAATTAAACCACTAATACTCCGGCTTATATATATACAGGTAGCAAAACTCACATCAACGCATCCAGGTTCGAGTCCCAGGTGTGGCAAGGCTAATGGTGGGCGTCTTCAAGTGTAGCCTGTGTTATCTGGCAGTGAGTATGGGGTGTAACTTGAGGGATTGTGGCCTCGGTGTGTGGCGTGGTGTGGTCTCTGTCTTTCCATAGGGCTGGCTAGATGACCAGCAGACACACACACACACATACATACACAGATACACACACTCCATCATCACTAAGTTAGCCCAGCATGGTGGTAAGTATATAATCAAAGACCACATGACAGTAATACAACTGCTCTTTATTAAAACAATTATACTATAAACTTATTACATATACTACATGTCATTTTTAAAAGTACATCCATTTAAGAAAAAAAAATTGAAAAAAAAGTGGAAAGTTTGAAAAAAAATATGAAATCGGAGAAAAAAAATTGAAAAAACAAAAAAAAACAAAAAAACAGAAAAAAAGTATAGAACAAGAAAGAACAGTTGCACCTACATTAATTTAAAAGCACACTTTAAGCATTAGAGTACAATTTATACATTAGGGTAATTACAAATATTATCGACTAAGGTGTTATGTAAAGATGGGCGCAAAAAACAAATTTGATGCCTTTTTTTGGCCCATTATTCATTCTCCTTCATCATCAACATCATCATCATCATCATCATCATGTAATATTGTGGTGGTGGTGGTGGTAATGGTGGTGGTGGTGGTGGTTGCACTGAGTGAGCTACTGCAAATGTGGCTAATCACCTCCACCTCTCTCTCTCTCTCTCTCTCTCTCTCTCTCTCTCTCTCTAAGCCTCAGCTCTAAAGGTTAACTGGAAAGTAAATAATAATAATAAAAAAAATGAAGATACATCAATAAAGTTTTCTCTTTCTCTACAACACAGAATAAGATAACACATCGTAAAGTCTCACTCTCTCTCTCTCTCTCTCTCTCTAGAAGGTAGGAAGGTATTTGAGGCAAGCTGTAACACACACACACACACACACACACACACACACACACACACACATATTTCTAGCATTTTTTAATTCAATATATATAAAAAAAAGATAAAGTTGTCATTGTTTCATCAGTGGTGTGCATACATACATACATACAAACATACATATTTTCATTATTCCTCCCCCTCCCTTTCTTCTTCCTTGCTTTCATAATAATAATAATAATAATAATAATAACAAGAACAATAAAAATGCCTATCCATCCACTTATTACCTCAGAAAAATAAATAACCAAAACAAATAAAACAACGATTGGAAACTTGAGCAAGGTTGTGTGTTTGAGTGTGTGTGTGTGTGTTTGTGTGCGTGTGTGTGTGTGTGTGTGATGGAAGGGCAGGGTGTGGTGAATAGAACAAACATGTGGACCAGCTAACACACGTACACACACACACAGTGGCTAATTAAGTATGCATATAAATCTAAGCTATATTCCTTTTCATGGGAGGGGAGGAGGAGGAGGAGGAGGAGGAAGAAGAGGAAGAGAAGAAGGACAAGGAAGAGGAGGAGGAGGAGGGAGGAGTGTATAAAAACAATAAAAAAAAAAGAACCCCAATAAAAATAAAAAAACAACCACAATTTTGCATTCCCTTAAAAAAATTACAAATGAACAAACAACTTTTCAAACGGATGAACGATTACCATTACGTATTACTCACTCGTCATTAATTTAAACAAACGGTCAATTATCACATCCTTCTCCCTGTATTCATCACGCATTTCTGTTTCCCCCACTTTTCATTAACACTATTATCATTTCCCCCTTTTTTCCATCATTATTTGCTTTCTTACTATTATCTCCCTTTTATTTCCTTCCTTTCAATCATTTCCCTCTATTTTCCATCATTCTCTTTGGTTTTCTTGCAATTATTTCTTTCCCTTTCTTTTTCTATTATCAGTAAAGCTATCACTCAACACTGGTAACTCATCCCCCCCCCAATATGGATCAGTTTTGCCCCTAGTAAGTCACACAGCTAAAAGTATCTACTAGTTTATGTAGGTGTGGCGGCGGCGGCGGCGGCAGCAGCAGCGAGTAGTAATAGGTATGAACTAATGTAGCCTGAATAGTACTAGTAAGAATGTTTTTTTTTTTTTTTGGTTATTGTTTTGTTTTTTTTGAAGTTCAGTTTGGTTTGGTTTGTCGTGTGGTATTCGTAGGGTTCCCTTTGTTTGTTTGTTTGTTCGTTTTTCTTTTTCTTTTTTTTAATCAGTTTTCGAGTTTCCAGAAAAAGAGCGCATTCTATATATATTTTTTATTTCCCCCACCTTGCGCTTTTCAATCTTTATTTTTTTCCTTTCTTTACGTTTTCTTCTTCTATTTCTTTTTCTTTCACTAAATTATTATCACAAATTTGCTGGTGCGTTGCTGTACTATTTCCTTCCCTCTCCCTTTCTTCTATCACACTGCAGAACTCCGCACTTTTCCTGCATTAATTCACCCGTTTGTTTGTTTTTCACTTCTCACAATTAACGTATAGTCTTCTTTTATTTTCCTTGTTGTTGGAGGTGGTGGTGGTGGTGGTGGTGGTGATGGCTTGAAACACACACCAAACACGCACACGCACACACACACATACACATACACACACGAGGTCTTTCCCCTAATGTTTGAAAGAGTAACAATGCAAACAAACAAAAATATTTGCCTGAGGTTTAAGCTCTGATGGAGGAAGAGGAGGAGGAAGAAGAGGAAGAGGAAGAGGAGGAGGAGGAGGAGGAGATACCTGATAAAAACTTCACTGTATATTAACTTTTTTTTACATATTTTTCTCTTTTTTTAAGGTTGTAGTGAGTGTGGTAGTGGTGGTGGTGGTGGTTATGGTAACAAAAAGACACACACACACGCACACACACGCACATGCACTCATTCACACTCATTATTACTGCATCAACACACCATCTGTATCCATGTAAGGGTGTGGCCGGCGTACTATAATGAATCTATCACTAGCATCACCGACTGACTGAGTGATAAGGATACATGTACAGCATCTATACATATACACACACATCCCGTCTACTAAATTGTGTTTCATTCCTCTGATGTCAACTAGCCGTACGTAATAATGATAATAATGAGAAGTGATGGTAAATTTATATATATGGCAACAAGGCTCTCTCTCTCTCTCTTTCTCTCTCTCTCTCTCACACACACACATGTACACACACAGCAAAGGGTTGAATGATGACAAAGAAGGGAAGGGAAGGGAAGGGAAGGGAAGGGAAGGGGGAAGGAAAGGGTCAATATTATAACAGAATAACACCAAATCTAATCAACATGTCACATTTTTTGTAATTCTTTCATTTTTCATTACGTTTTGTGAAATAAGTGATCATAGAAATGGAAATCTGGACATCTAAACACCTTTCCGTGTGTGTGTGTGTGTGTGTGTGTGTGTGTGTGTGTGTGTGTGTGTGTGTGTGTGTGTGTGTGTGCGTGTGCGTGTGTGTGTGTGTCCATGTGTGTAGATAGATAGACAAGATAACCCATTCTCTCTCTTTCTCTCACACACACACACACACACAAAGCCAAATCTCAGTAGACAAATTTAATAGGGTCCTGATTCACTCTCTCTCTCTCTCTCTGTCTGCATTGCCGTACGCCTAACCCACCCATCACAGAATAACACCACAACAGCTCAGGTGCACACAGCCCCCTCTTGCTGACCACAGAGATCCTAATACCTACGCTGGCCTCTAGGCTGGATGGCGGCAGGAGAGGAGAGGAGAGGAGGAGGAGGAGGAGGAGGAGGAGGAGGAGGAGGAGGAAGTTATTTTTTGTTTTCTATGCATGTAAGAAGCAAAATTAATGATAATAGTAGGTAGTAATAATGATGATGATAATAATAATAATAGGGGTCATAATAATAATAATAATAATAATAATAATAATAATAATTAGTGTTTGTTTTGTGAAAAGTACTGACATTTCATAGATTGTGCTCTAAGTATGACAAATAATAATAATAATAAAAATAACAACAATAATAACAATAACTTCATAGCATTTCCACTCTCAGCACCACAAAAACATAAAGATAAAAACAAGATAAACAACACAATCCTTTCCATTTCCACAAAACAACAACAACAACAACAACACTGATGATGATGATGACGACGGTGATGACAACACCCGCCCACTGTATCACCACCTCCCTGCCTTGCACTGCACCTCAAGGCCTCACCAATGCCCTGGCAGCCTCTGTGAGTGTTGTCGCTGGCCGAGCACACCTAACTACCGATAAAATGAAGATAACACCCTCAGTAACCCTGGTAACTCCCGGGTCGTTAATCTAGCGGTAAAATTATTAAGACGCACTCGAAAGTTCCTCTCCTCAGCCTTGCTATAAACGTTTTGAGAATTGAAGGCTATAAGAGAAACGAACGACTGACTATCTTCTTGCTCAAGTCTTAAATAAAATCTTGAAAATTAATACCCCCCCCTCCCCATATATATTTTTTTCCCTGCCTTTGACAATACTAATATATATATAAACGCTTCGACTCAAGACTATAAAGAAACGGATCAATCTTCCCTGCACTGAATTGTCACCCTTATCGTTTCAGCCTCGTGTCGTTAAATAAAAGTTCCCACACACCACAAAACAAGCGTTGAGGTAAAACACACAAATGCACGAACTCAATTTTCCGTTTGTCCGGTAAAAGAAGTGTCAGTTTGGCAGGTCCATGTCCCATCAGTTAATTAAAGGGAGTTGAATTCTATGTGGTGACTCATACAGGTTCTAATTCCATGTTACGTCAGTGAAAAGGTTCCGATTCCATATATAGTCACTTCTGATTCCATATAGGTCAGTAAAAAGTGTCTGATTCTATATGGCAAGTCAGTTAAAAGGTATAGTGACTGAGTTAAGAAGGTTCTGATCCATTAAGGTGACTGAATAGAGAGGTTTCACTACCACATATGACTCTGCTTTCAGTTCTAATACCATAATAGACTCGGTAAATAGATTCCAATACCATAGACTTAGGTTTGAATTACTTATGTATGGACTGTGTAAAGTTTCAAATCACTTATAGATGGAGAGATTTTCATTCCATATAGACTCGGTAAAGAGGTTTCAATCCCTTATAGGAGTCAAGAGGGGGTTCAGATGCTACTTAAATAGGATCTGATCACTTCCCAAGCCTCAGTGTAAACAAGGCAACATTACACCCTCCCCCACAGCCGTTCCCTGCCAGCCAATGACCTTCGAGCGTCACTGGCGAGGTAAAACAGCCGGCCAATCACAGCGGTCTAAGGGTTGAGCATTAGCCAATCAGCAACGACCACCAAAATCTGTCAACCAATCACGTTCATTCTCTTTTTGTTTACTTTTCCTTCACTGTATGGTTTTGGAGGAATAGGAAGAGGAAGAGGAGGAGGAGGAGGAGGAGGAGGAGGAGGAGGAGGAGGAGGAGGAGGAGGAGGAGGAGGAGGAGGAGGAGGAGGAGGAGGAGGAGGAGGAGGAGGAGGAGGAGGATGGAGAA